>CBVK0102376101.1:0-18312 GCA_900067695.1 Picea abies
TTTCAGTGTATCTTTTGTATTTGGGTAGCTAACATGGCCTCGTTGTCGGGACCCATTTTTTATTTACACCATAGTGATGTTCAAGGGGGGTGTTCGAGTTGTTTCACATGCACCTAGGATTTATTTTTAATAAGGTTTTTCCTTGTTTATCAGTCATTATCCAGTCTCCTATATTTTAGGAAAAATATTCCTCTAGGGATAATATTCTCTTCAGTTTTCACTTCAATTTGACTAGTTGAGTGGAGTCTAGATGTTGCATTTGTTTTGTCACCATGCAACATTGGGATCATCACCAACTAATGTGAGTTAGCCTTTGTATCATCACCATAATATCTCATTACCCATGATTCCATGATATCCTCCTCACTTCACTCTATTTCAGTCAGCTAACTGAAGACTGGTAGACTAGTTAACTCAACTAGGTGGCATTTCACTCCTGTAACTTCCTGAGAGACTAAACTAGGTGGAATTTTACTCCCGTAACTATTGGTGTGTGTCCAGATCACTCTAGACCACCACTATGGCGCATTGGATTCTCCTCTAGTGCACATTGGTTGAGTTATATAGAGTATATCATGTGTAAATTATTCATTATTCATTACGGTTAATGAGAATTCTTCCATTCTTTCTCTCTTGCTTCTTCTTTCTCATTTTCTCTCTGCAAATGTGTGTGGTATTTTCTATCTAGATATATTATGTGCAGGTTCAGCACATTTACAAAAATAGGGATGTTACATCCCCCCCCCTACAAATTGCACTATCCTCAGTAAAAAATACCATACATAATTTTCATAATTGCATACAATCTTTTCACAGCGAAATACTCACTACTTTCACAATTTCAAAGCTCCTACAACAATTCCACCCATCAATCTCTCTCTTCCCCACAATTTGAAAAACACAAGGAAGTGTACCCATTCATTGCTCACAGTCCCTCGAGTTGTACCACTTCCCTTCTACGGCCAATGCATAGATCAAACATGAAGCATTCAAGATTTGGCTCCATGAATTCTCAGCTTCCAAAATGGACTCTTCATCAACTTATGTACACACATGTATATTTATATTTCTTCAAAACTTTCAAAAGTTTGTGGGTAAACTTCCTGCATAGCCTCCTTGTGTTCCCACATGTTATTGTTAGGATCATAGAAGGTGCACTAAACGTTTACCAGTCTGATGGCTCTTTTCTAGATCACCTTGACTTTCTGGTCTAGGATGCGCATTGGCTCCACCCGAAAATCCCCTATATGCTCCACTTGGATCAAAATCCAATCAGTTATATGGTTAGGATCAAGTATATACTTCTTTAATAAATAAACATGGAACACATTATGAATTATCATAGATGTAGGTAATGTAAGCATGTATGAAACCGAGCCTATCCTTTCTAAGATTTCAAATGGCCCATAGTATCTACCTACCAATTTCGGGAAACTACCCAATTTCAACAAGCTCCTTTTGGCTTTAACTTTTGGAAATACATGCTCCCCTACTTTGAATTCTCTATGTGTCTTTCTTTTATCAACATAACTCTTCTACCTATATTGATAAACTTTCAAATTATGTCTGATTTTAAACATGTGTTCCTCCATTTCTCATAACAAATCTATCCCAATAACAACTCTATCTATTGAATTATCCCAATTACTTTCGTGTTACATTTTATACCATATAGAGATTCAAACAGACTAATCTTCAATGAATCCCGATATCTATTATTGTAGGAAAACTCAACTAGATGTAAGTAGTCTTCCCACCTAGAACGCTTGTCCATAACATACATTCTCAGCATATCCTCGATTATTCAGTGAATCCTTTCTATCTTCCGGCCCTGGATGATATGCTATACTAAAATTTAGATTGGTCCCAAATCCTTTAAACAACCCCTTGTAGAAATTGGAGGTGAATTATAGATCTCAATCTCACACTATCACTTTAGGAACCCCATGTAGCCTAGCAACTTCTTTCATATAGATCTCTGCAATATTGGATGTCCTATCAGTTACTTTTACTAGAATGAAATGTGTAGTATTTTTTAACTTATCCACTACCACCATAATGGAATCATGTTTCCTTGTTGTCCTAGGAAACTTGCTAATGAAATCAATAGTAACCACATCCCATTTCCATTCAGGAATGGGAAATGGTTGTAGAAACCCTGCTAGGTGTCGGTGCTCTAACTTTATCTTCTGGAATTCCATGCATTTGGATAAATAATCCAATGCATCCCTCTTCATACCAAGCCAAAAATATTCCCCTACTACAATTGTGATGGTCTTCTGGTATCCTGTATTTCCAATGTATGACACATCATGCATTTATATTAACACTGAGTTCCTCAATTCCAAGGAATTGAGAACATAAACTTTGTCTCTGAACAAGAGGATTCCATCCTCTTGTAGCTAATAGTATTTATATTTCTATTGTAGGCTACCCTGTTGCAATATTTCCTTGACCTACACATAATGTGGGTCTACTGTTACAGCCTCCAAAATTGTTCCCTTCAAATCTATGTTGCACATGCTAATAGCTACAACGTGCATTTCATGCACCCTTCTGCTGAGTGGTGCAACAACCACTCTATTCTCTTTTCCTTTGATATGTTTGATGTCAAAATACTATTCAATGAAGAAATTTGGCCATTTTGTTCACATGGAATTTAGTGTTTGTTGATCAAACAAATTCTTCAGACAACTATGCTCTATCCTTACCTCAAACCTACGAGCCATAAGATAATGCCTCCACATTTTTAAGGCATACATTATGGTTCCCAATTCCAAGTCATTGGTGGAATAATTTATTTCATGCTCCTTTAAATTTTTGGACTCATAACAAATTACATGTCCATTTTGTGTAAGGACTCCAACAAGCCCTTGTTTGCATGCATCTATGCACACAACAAAATCTTCAACCAGATATATGACCATTAACACATGTGCATTGGTTAATAACTCCTTCAGGTGCTAAAACCTTATTTCACACTTCACGCTCCATTCAAACTTTACCCCTCTCTTCTATAGAGAATTTATTGGGTACACAATCTTTGAAAAACCTGCAATGAACCTCCTATAATAACAAGATAAGCCCATAATGGATCTAACCTCAAAAATATGTGTAGGTGTTTCCAACTCTTGATTGCTTCCACATTCTTTGGATCCACTGTTATGTCATCCTCATAAACAATGTGGCCCAAGTATTGGATCTATCTTTGGTAAAAACAGAATTTGGTCAACTTCGAATATAATCAATGCTCTCTTAAAACTTGAATAACTAATCTCAAATGTTATTCAAGCTCTTCCTATGATTTAAAGTAAATGATAATATCATCCAAGAAGAAAATAAAAACTTGTACAGGTAATCCCTGAACACTCCATTCATTAAACACACCCCTTGGAAATGTAAGCTGGGAAAACCAACATATTCTATATTCATTCACCCTCCTACATTGTTTACAATACAATATACATATAGGAGCATGTTGGCCCTCGACCAAGTTTTGAGGAAACATTGGTCAGAGTTGGCCCACTTTTGGACTTCGACACATTGGTCGAGGAAGGAGCAACCAAGCGGAGCTGAGATCGCAGATCTCACTTATTTTGCAGGCTATGTGGACCCAGTAAGGGGTTCTTTAGGGTTTTTGTAATTGGTTATGGGATGTCGGCCCGTGGGGTTTTTTCATGTTTGGCCCTATTGTAAGGGTTTGTAAAAGTATAAATAAAAGAAGAATGTATGTTAGAAGTAGTTTTAATTAAGAAGTTTTTGAGGAGTTTTTGGAGATAAGTGCAAATGGTCTGAGTGGCTTTGTGCAAGGGAATGAATGTGTGTTAAGGATTTTTGCTTGATAGAGAGTGGCCATGTGCCTTGACCTAGTTTTGGAAGGAGGATCTGGTGCTCAGTGCACAGATCTCTTGTTTGATGCAAGGCTCGACTCTGTGTCTTAGTGCACAGGAGTAACTGAATGTAAGATATTGACGAATAATAAATAGGCGAAGCACTTGGTGGGAGTATCCCCACACTGGGGTGAACCATGTACATATGGTGTCTTATGGTTTTCTTTTTTCAATGTTATATCTTTTATGTTTTTCTTAGTGCTTAGATTAGATGTGTAATGAATATGTATGTTTTTCTTAAATGCATTGCTTATGTTAGAATGCTAGATCTGATTCAGAGTGCTAAGTGCTAAGTGTTTTAGGTGAATAATCTTTGTTTTTATTGCACTAGATCTATCCTTGGGTATGTTCCGCAATGTTAATAAGGTTAATGAACTAATGTATGCCACTTCCTAATAGTTAATAGAATACACTATGAAGTGTTATTATCACATAACTATGTCCCATATTGGTTACATACACCTGTTTCCTATAACCCCCCCTGCTTCTACCTCGGGTGAGACTTTTCCTGCCTCACAGGTGTTTCTGAAAGGGCCAGTAGTCGGGGTTTTTTGGGTGCATTGTTAAGCGTTGAACCTTGGGTCTGCCATTGTGCCAACAAATGGTTTTGTTGCTGGGACCTGAAACTATGATTGTTGGGAAATGAAGTAAAGAAAAGAGAATATTTGTGTGTAGATCTGCTACTGAAGTGTGCAGTACTCTACTTGACTTGTGAAGCTTGGTGCTAAGAAAGAAATCCGATCTAAAGAAAGATGTAAGATCTGAAAAGAGGTAAAGCATTGTGCTTTGACAAGAGAAAGATAAGTGAAATTTTTTATTTTGAAATCATGAATTTAAGTATGTTTAATAGATTATGTCCTAGTCTGAAGGCTAGGGCATAGTTGAAAGAAACAGTTGATTTGAGTAAATTTAATGGAAATGAAGAAAGATATGTTATTCCTATGGATAGAAAAAGTTTTTGGACGAACAAGTGGATGCAAGAACCTAGAATTGTTTTTTGCAGATTGCAGGTCCAACACTATGATCCTAGTGCACAATACATAAGAAGTTGCGGAACATTTAAAATAAAAAGAGGATTGACATTGTGTTATAACTGCAGAAAACCAGGGCATCTTGCTAAGGAATACCCTGGTGCAGGTCCTATTTTTCTTTGTTGTAATATTGTTCATCATGAGGTTGAAGATTGTCCAAATATAATTGATAAAGTTGAAAGGATGAACATGAGACAAGAAAACTATGAAGGAAGTCAAGAGACTAAGGGAATTTTAGAGATTCATAAAGAGAAAGAGCCAGAGGAATTTCAGACTTCATCAGTATAGTTGAAAGAAATGATGGATGTTCACAAAGATGTCAGTTTACCAGAGATCCTGAAAGTAAAACAACGCATAAGTGCAAGAATAGAAGACTTCGACATAGAATGTGTCTTGGATGAATAAACACAAGTGAATACTATGACATAAGAAACTTGGAAAATTTTGGGAAAACCTACTGTGATACCTTTGTTGGCAAGGATAGGCTTGTTTAAGGGAAAGATGATAACCCTATGTGGAAGAATTACTAATGTACCTATTATTGTCAAGGGAACATCGATTGAAGAAGAATTTGAAGTCATTAAGTTTATTGGGGACAATGCCCCTTTCCCACTTTTAATAGGTAAGACTTGGATTGAGAAATATCATATGAAAAGGAAAGCAGAGGAAGAAGCTACAACAAAGAAAAATCAAGAACTAAGGAATTTCATAGCTAGAAAAATAGACCAACTAATAGAAGAACGAGAGGATAAGTCTAAGCAACAGAACAAAGTAACAACGCAGGAGGACGGAAGGCAATAGAATTAGTTGTCAAGGTTGGAAGAATGCAAGAAGGCTTGAGGAAATTATCTATGTCCATTCAAGATGTATTAAGAAAAGGGATATTAACTTCAGACCCTTTGAGGGAACCTCAGTAGTGCGAAGCCACCACGCTAGGATAAAATAAGAATAAAAATGGAAAGAGGATTATAGAAACAATTAGAGAAACTCAGATCACAGGAAAGAAGGAAAGGAAGCAAAATAAAAAAAAAGATAAGTTGGAAAATCTACAAGAAGCTACAGAGACTAGATCAAAGACTTAGCAGAATGGAACCTCGCAGGAAGCAGGTTCGCAAGATTTGAAACTCACTGGAACAACAGGACCACACAGAATGGGACTTTGCCTTGGAAAAGTTATATGACCGTTGGATGCGCCCTGACCATTAGCATAACACTCCAGAACAGTTATAAAATGCATTTATGGGTTGATGGACTACTTTTGGACATTAAGACCGTGCCAGAATAGACAGATTTACATTGATGAAGGAATTTCTTGGCCATTGGAAGATCTGTTACGATAGCCCGCTTATTTAACTCATCGGTCGTTGTGTTGGGACCACTTTTTTCTACCCGTGATTGGTTGAGCTAAACAGAGAATTATCCAAGTTTCGAGTTGTGTCATCTAAAACTAGACCCTGCCTGTTTCTTTGCCTACCCCGCCTGTATGTTTTCCTACCCCGCTTGTTTGTTAAAAACTAGAATGTTGGGTGAACCTAGTGAATTAGAGAAGTCTGTCAAGGAGGTCCTTAAGAAGTTAATGGCCAACAGAATGATATCTGAAGGTGTCCAAGCATTGTTGACTAGGGGAATGTAGGATTCCCCTTTGACTCAACGTCGTTCTAGTTGTGTCAACCTCGGAACTGAACAATGAAGTAATCACCGCAGCGATCTAGCTAATGCGAAGCAGATCCCATCAATCCTACCTGAGTATATCCCGCCTTTGGTTGGAACTATTAACTATGACATCATCCCCTGATATAATGAGTACACCGTGTTTACTGCGTACATTCTGAAAGGAGTATGCATATTCAGAAGTCATTTAGGACAGATCCCACTACTAAAGAATGACTTCAACTTGGGAGACCGGAAGAACTATGCCATGTTGATGCCCCACCACTATCTCACGAAGACAACTAGAAAGAATCCTCCCCTTGTCTCATAGACATGGATTAAGGAGTTGGTGTAGTCCACCGTGCTGAATGTGATGAATATATTGCATTTTGGCCACCACCGGGAGGTTAACACTTGCGTCAAACTCCTCCTTTCATGCTATCATGGAGGATACCTATGGCTCGACCAAAGTATTACTGTGGATCTGGCGTTGATCCACACTGGATCATAGGCTTAAGTGTGAAGGGTCCTGACCCTTAGTAGTTTTATCTAAGGAAGTCTTCAGACCATTCCTTGGCACAACGCATCAGGGAACCTTACGGAGAAGTCAAAAAAGGAAAGTGAGGTTACAAGGTAGCCTCTATACAGGATGGCGCAGTGTACCTCGCTTGCCAACTCATAGATGGCAAGCTCGTAGGGAATAATTTTCCCACACAGGTCATCGGGTTCATGGTGGACCTCGTAGGAAAATGTGTGGAGGGCATGAAAATGAACTGGGTGAACTACATCGTCAATGAGCTAGAGAAGGATTGTCATGAAGCCCAAGATTTGGGATATGAGTTCCATTACAACTGGATGATCATTTTGATCTCATTTTTCTCTTGGAAAAATCCTGAAGGAGCCGCCTTCCCAAAGATCTAACCCTCAGAGTCGCTGGCCACTCGGTTTTCCACCTTGTGGTACACCAATGACATGATGAAGCAATGGTAGTCCAACGCTATGTTTCATGCATATTATCAGCAATTAAAGGTTGCCATTGAATCATTTCCGTGCATGACACTGTGCACCCTGCACTAGTATAGAACAATAGAAAAGTTTTTCCCATATCCACATTTCATCTACATCACTGCGCACTAAGATGAGAATCGGGAAGAACTACAGTCGTACTACAAGCTGATAGATGAAGACATGTAGTAGATTACAAAGGAGTGGTCGAAGGAATTTCTTGTACCTGTCGTTGATGCAGAACTCTCTAACACTGACACCATAGGGAGCCCCATAGTCACCCAAGTTGAGCATGTTAGACAGTCTAGTGGGACGAAGAAGAAGAAAAAGAAGTAAGAAGTCTAGGATATAAGTGATGAGGAGGACAACTCTTCTAAAGATGGCGGGTCTACCCCGCTTGGAGGAGGAGGAGAAGACGAAGCAGAAGGATAATGAGGAGGAGATGAAGGAGAAGAAGGGTAAGGAGAAGGCAAAGCCACCACCCCTCCATTTGAGGATCCCCCTGTTGGGACAGTAGCACTGTAGAAGAGGAATATTTCTCCAAAGAAACCTTCAGCAAGGAAGAAGACGCGCACTAATAATCCCCATTTAGAGGCCATGCTCACTGAGGACGACATCAGTCTGGTCCGTAGAGCTATGAACGACGCTTTCAAGGACATCTTGTAGAGATATGGAGAGAATCAGGAGGAGATATATGGAAGGATTGAGAAGGAACTGAAGGAAGTACACCACATTTTTCATTTGGCCCGCGCAGTACCCATTGCACCTTCCTCGTCACAGACTGCAGAAATGGTAGATGAACTAACCCAATTGAGACGACTCACGGATGTAATAGAAGCTCAACTTAAGAGAGTCCAAGAAGAGAAGGATAAGGATACAAAATCCTTGAAAAGAGAGAAAGACAAATTCTTAGAACAATTAAGAGCAGTGCAGGAGAAGGTAGCATCTCAGGAATGTGAGAAAGCAGAGCTTCAGGCAAAGCTCCAGGAGGAAAAATCCTAGCTACAAAGAGAAAAGGAGTAGTTGCTCATAGAGAAGGCCATGGTCAAAGAAGTAGTGAGTAAATCATGTCACTCTATGCCAGGCTTGGCACAGGAGGAGAAAGAGTCATTCGAGGCTCAAGTGGTGAAGCTCGTTGAGACCCTCCAACAGCATCAGGCCAGGATAACAAACTTGGAGACCCAAACAGTACTGAGCACCCCATAGGAGGTGCATGACCAGAGGGAGGAGACCACTAAGAACACACTAATAAGGATAAGAACCCTCGCCTCAGAATGCAAACAATTGAGTGATAGAAGTGCATAAACATACAAACGCCTCATCGAGGATCCAAAGCTAAGGAAGCTGGAAGCGCAATTACAGGAGGCACAACAGTAGGCATTTTCCATGCAGGCAAAGATGAATTTGCTCACTGTGGTAGAAAGAATGAAAATATCCCAAGAGCAACGCATAGTACAACAATAGATCACTACCCTCTAGGGTAGGTTAATGGAAGTGACACAGAAGCTACAACCTGTGCAGGATGAAATCTGGAAGGTGTTCGAAGAGATTGATGGACAGGGCTCACAATTGGATCAAGTGATTGCAACAGTAGAATAGTGCATGGAAGGGCCTATTATAGAGAAGATGATCCAAGAGCTTGTTGAGCAGGAGGCTTGGGCGTAGCAGTAATTCGAGGCAGCTCGAGTTAAGCTCGAGGCCTTCGAAGAAACGTTTTCTACACCTGAGTGACTCGGGACGAGTCATAGGTGAGTGTTGTGGGCATGTTGTTGCGGACATGTTGGGCCTCGACCAAGTTTTGAGGAAACATTGGTCAGAGTTGGCCCACTTTTGGACTTCGACACATTGGTCGAGGAAGGAGTGCCTAGGCGGAGATGCGATCATGGATCTCACTTATTTTATGGGATATGTAGACCCAGTAAGGGGTTATTTAGGGTTTTTGTAATGGGTTATGGGATGTCGGCCCATGGGGTTTTTTCATGTTTGGCCCTATTGTAAGGGTTTGTAAAAGTATAAATAAAAGAAGAATTTATGGTAGAAGTAGTCTTAATTGAGAATTTTTTGAGGAGTTTTTGGAGCTAAGTGCAAATGGTCCAAGTGGCTTTGTGCAAGGGAATGAATGTGTGTTAAGTTTTTGTGCTTGATAGAGAGTGGATCTATGCCTTGACCTAGTTTTGGAAGGAGGATCTGGTGCTCAGTGTGCAGATATCATGTATGATGCTAAGCTTGACTCTGTGGTTTAGTGCACAAGAGTAACTGAATGTAAGAGATTGACAAATAATAAAGAGGCGAAGCAGTTGGTGCATGTAGCCCCACACTGGGGTGAACCATGTACATCTAGTGTCTTATTGTTTTCTTTGTGCAATGTTATATCTGTTATGTTTTTCTTAGTGCTTAGATTAGATGTGTAATGAATATGTATGTGTTGCTTAAATGTGTTTCTTATGTTAGAATGCTAGATCTGATTCAGAGTGCTAAGTGCTAAGTATTTTAGGCGAATAATATTTGTTGTTACTGCGCTAGATCTATCCTTGGGTATGTTCTGCAATGTTAATAAGGTTAATGAACTAATGTATGTCACTTCCTAAGCATTAATAGAATACCCTACGAAGTGTTATTATCACAGATTTGTGTCCCAACTTGTTTATAGACACCTGCGTCCTGTAACCCCCCCTACTTTTACCTCGAATGAGACTTCGCCTACCTCGCGGGAGTTGTTGAAAGGGCTGGTAGTTGGGGTTTTTTTGGTGCGTTTTTAAGCGTTGAACCCTGGGTCTACCCCTATGCCAACAAAGCCAGTGACATCCAAAACCCTAACCTAATGACCTGGATTAGTCAACAACCCTAATTACTTAACTGGAAATAGAAAACCATTGACAAAAACTATGTGCCAAAAAATCACCCAACAATGGACACGAAAATTGAGGTGACACAAAAAACGAGGCAAAAATGTGAAACATTTCCCAAGGCAATGTAGCAGACGCAAATGCTAGTCATGCAAAGAATATAAAACATACCCAACATTCTCCCACTTTTTTTTTCTTTGCATACAGGGGGTTACAGGGTTACATAGTCAATAATCCAAGGCAGCAATGCCCATAGATCCTCTACACCAAGAGAACTTCTCATTTCTCACAGTTTTTGTTAATGAATCTACAACATTCTTCAAAGTGTCCACCTTCATGAGTAACAATTTATTTTCTTCAACCATGTCTCTGACAAAGTGATATTGAACATGAATATTCTTTGTCTTTCAATGATAAGTCGGGTTCTTTTCCAGAAAAATTGCACTCTGACTGTCAAAATCTATCCTTACAGCTTGTAGTGCAAATCCAATACTTCAACACAATATTTGTAACCATATTGCTTCCTTACTTGCATGAGCGGCTGCCATGTATTCAGCTTATGTAGTTGAAAGTGCCACTACAACCTGTGTTTTCTCATCCAACTGATTGCTCCTCCAAACAAATTAAACACATACCCACTTGTAGATCTCCTACAATCCATATCTCCATCCTAGTATGCATCCACAAAGCCATGTATGTACAACAATTTGTCCAATCCTCATCTTCCTTGGTAGAAAAATCCATAGCTAGCAATGCCACACAAATACTTGAAAACTATTTTTATTGTTGTCAAATGCTCTTTCTCTGGTTTTAACATATACTTGCTCAAAACTCCAACTACATGTGAAATTTCCAGTCCAGTCTAGTACGGACCATTGCATACATAAAACTTCCAACTGCACTCGCATATGGAACATGACTCATGTGCTCCTCATCTTTCTGTGTCTTGGGACACTGATCCACAGATAAATTTACACCAACATGAATAGGAACCTTGAATGGCTTACATTCTTGCATATTAAACCTCTGCAATATTGTCTCAACAAATTTTCTCTGATTTAACCAGAGTTTCCTCTTTTCCTGATCTCTTTTAATTTCCATGCCCAAAATGAAATTTGCAGCATCGAGATCCTTCATGTCCAATTTAGATGACAACTGAGTTTTCACATCCTAAATAATCTCCATGTTGTTTCCTATCAACAACATGTCATCAACATACAAGACCAAATAAATCAAATGATCACCAATTAATTTAAAATACACACAATGATCCTCTTTACTTCTTATGAAGCCAAGTCCTAGCATATAAGTATCAAATTTTTTATACCACATCCTTGGTGATCGTTTTAAACCATACATGGAATTTTTCATCTTGCATACCAGCTCATTCTTTCCCTTCACAACAAAACCTTATGGTTGCTTCATATAGATTTCTTCTTCCATATCCCCATGTAGCAATGTTGTCTTCACATCCATCTGTTCTACTTCAAAATCAAATGTAGCAACAACAAATAAAAAAAATCTAATAGAAGTTAACTAGAAACAGGAGAAAAAATATCACCAAAATCAATTCCCTCAACCTAGGAATAACCCTTTGCTACTAACCGATATTTGTATTTCTCCACTTTTCCTTCTGCATTCAACTTCTTTTTAAATACCCATTTTCTACCAATGGGATTTCTTCCTTTTGGAAACTCCACTAGATCCCAAGTCTCATTCTTATCCAAGGCTACCATTTCTTCATCCATGTCCTTTCTCCATAGTTTTACATCCTCTGAATCCACTGCCTCCCTGGCAGTTCTAGGATCATCATCAGTAATAGACAAAGAAAAATTTGAACGAAAATCAGATGGAGTATACCTTTCTGGTACCCTTCTTTCTTGAAACGATCTCCTCAATACTAGAGTATGAGAATCTTCTTCTTCTAATTCTTGTTCTTCTATAGAGTCTGATTCATCATCCTTTAAATCAAACTATATTTTCTCTTCTTCTTCCTTACTTGGTAGGACTTCTTGTTTAACAACATTCTTCATTTCTCTAAATACCACATATCGGCTATACACAACCTTCTTAGTTTTTGGGTTCCAAAGCTTATAACCTTTGAGACCATCTTTATACCCAATAAAGATACACTTTTTAGCCTTCTTATCTAGCTTACTCGTGTTTTCCTTTGGAACATGAACATAGGCCTCATAGACAAACACCTTGAGATGTGTGAGAGAATGTTTCTTACCATTCCATACCTCTTGTGGAGTCTTTTCATCCAGTGTTGATGAGGGTGATCTGTTGACTAGGTAACATGCAGTACCCACTGCCTCTGCCTGGAATTCTTTCCCTAACCCGACACCACCAAGCATGCACCTTGTTTTTTCCATCAACATCTTATTCATCCTTTCTGCAACTCCATTCTACCAAGGTTTATATGGAGTATTCTTTTTCCTTTTTATACCGTACTTCTTATAGAATTCTTCAACTTCATTCCCGAAGAACTCTCCACCATTATCTTTCTTCAACACCTTAATTCTTTTCTCTGCTTGATTCTCAACAAGAGCCTTAAACTCTTTAAACCTATCAAAGACTTCAAATTTCTTCTTGAGGAAATATATCCAAGTATTTCTCGAGAATGCATCTATAAATGAGACATAGGACACATATTTTCCAAATGATGGAACTGACATAGGTCCAAACACATCACTATGAACTAGCTGTAAAATTCCTTCTTCCCTCATTGCACCAAAGGGGAATCTTACCCGATTATGCTTCCCATATACACAATGTTCACAGAAATCAAAATTCATAGAGAAATTAGACATACCTTCAACCATACCTTTACCGTGTAGTAGTAGAATATCCTTCTCTCCGATATGCCCCATTCTTCGATGCCACAACATAACCTTTTCTCTAGAGACTATAGGAGTTCTTTCTTGTTCAACTCCAATATCAAGAACAATGGAACTATTACACCCATCACTAATAGTTCTTCCTTACATCTTATACAAAGTTCCAAACTGAACTCCCTTCAACAACAACATTGCTCCTCGAACCATCTTGCAGGTTTCCTTTTCAAATATTGTTTTTACCCTTTTTATCATCCATTTTGCTTACAAAAATAAAATTCCTGGCCAAACATGGGATGTGTAGAACACCGAGTAGTGCTCTAATCCTTCCATCTATGAGCCTCAACTTGAATTTTCCTCTTCCTATTATTCTGGTTGTCGAGTCATCACCTATGAAAACATTACCTCCATCATAACTTTCATATTCACATAAACACTTCCTATGGGGAGTCATATGAGAGGATGCACCTGAGTCAACCAACCATGCCTCATGATATGCATGTGTGCTTGAAGAATCCAACTACACATCCCCTCGTTCTTCTTTGAAGGTATTTTCTTCTGTAGAAGGAGATTCTTCGGATTCCTTCTTTTTCTCAATTTTGGATCTACACTACTTCTTCTAGTTCCCTTCTTTTCCACATATCCAACATACCTTTACAAACTTTCTGAGAGATTTAGATATACCCCTAGACTTAGATCTCCCACTTGAATACTTAGATCTATTTCTTTCCTAGGAGCGTCCTCTTCCAAATAATGCATTTGTGCTCTGTCCTTCCATGTTCTTTTGTCTCATCTCCTATGACAACAAGGATGAGACCACTTCATCAAACTTCAAGGAAATTGTATTACTACCTATGGCCACAACCAAACTATCCCATGAGTCTGGTAAAGAGCATAGAAAATTGATACACTTATCTTCATATAAAATTTTAATCTCAATAGATACTAACTGACTTACCACAGTATTGAAGGCGTTTGAATTCTCTACCACTGAGTCTCAATATCTCATCCTTAGGTTATACAAATTATTTCTTAGGAATAGTTTATTTACTAGGGACTTAGACTAATACAACTTCCCCAACTTACCATAAATCCTTGGTTATAGCTTCCTCCGATACATTCAGTAATATTGAATCTGAGAGACACAATCAGATTGTGTTCTTTGCCTTTCGATCCAACTTTTTCCAGTCATATGTTGAAGTTCCTATAGGTGCAATACCTGGATCCACCACGATCTAGTGAACTCTGTCCACCAACGGATCTTCCATCTTGATCTTCCACAACTCAAAAGTTTTTCCATTTAACTTCTCGATCTCCATTTTTGAATTGCTCATCATTTCTCTTCACCTGGAGAATCAATACCGTAGTCTCCCACTATAACAAGGCTTATCAAAGTCCCAAGACAAACCCTTGACCACAAAGGCATCCCCCTGGAGCCAATAATTTCTCTGATACCAAATGTAGATTTTAAACTTGTACAATATTTACTGCAAACATATTTTCAGTAAAAGAACAAAAAAGATACAATGGAAAATACACACATTACACAAATATTTTTCCCCTAGAAACCCAAACCGGGAAAACCAGCATATTCTATATTCATTCACACTCCTACATTGTTTACAATACAATATACATATAGGAGACAACGGAATCCAAAACCCTAACCCAATGACATGAATTAGTCAACAACCCTAATTCCTTAACCGGAAATAGAAAACCATCGACAAAAACCATGTGCCAAAAAATCACCCAACAATGGACACGAAAAATCGAGGAAAAACAAAAAACGAGGAAAAAATGTGGCTCATTTCTCGAGGAAAAAAATTCTCGGGGTTTCTTCCCCCAAATCCCCCTACGCACCAGGCAAAACATAGTAGAGACAAATGCTAGTCATGAAAATAATATAACACATACCCAACAAAATGCAGTTGGTTCATTTTTTAATCCAAAAGGCACCACTACAAATTCATAGTGCCCATATATTTCCTTGAAGGTTGTCTTTCTAGTGTCTTCCTCTTTGATCTTTACTTGATGGTAACCTGAACTCAGGTCAAATTTGGAAAATATGCTTGCCCCCTTCAATTGATCAAAGAGATCATCAATTCTTCGTAAGGGGTGTTTATTCTTCACTGTGACTTTGTTCAGTTGTTTGAAGTCTATGCATAGTCCTCTTTCTTGTTCACAAAAAGCACTAGGGAACCCTAAGGAGAAACACTAGGGCATATGTACCCCTTATTCATTAATTCCTCTAGTTCCATCTGCAACTCTTTTAGATCTAGTGTGATCATTTTGTAGGGATATTTGGACAATGGGGCAACCCCAGGCATTAAGTCAATAGAGAAATCAATGTCACTATTTGGTGGTAAACTTGGCATCTCCCCAAAACCATATTCATATTATTTTAGAACTATATATTCCTCAAGAATTATCTCTTTATACTTGGTTGGTTCTTCCATATGAGCTGCATATACTTGGCACCCTTTTCTGAAAATTTTCTTCAACTACAATGCTCATATTTCTCTAATAGTTATGGGTCTTGGAATACCTTGAACTGCCCTTGAATTTCCTTCCTCATCAAGACATGTGAGAGCCTTATTATAACATCCTATAACAACATGATGCTTTTCCAACCAATCCATACCAATCATGCAGTCATAGGACTCGATGGGTATGATTTTTAAATATGCCTTAGTGTTGAATCCATTTAGTTTCACTGGGCATTCTTTAAAAAACCCATTGATTCTACTCTTGGTTCCAGTAGCTAACTGAACTAACCAAGACTTTTCATGTTTACATTTCTTCAATTTAACTCTTTCAACCAGCTTGGTATCTACATAGCTATGACTAGCTCCAAAATCAATAAAAATAGCTATGGGTTGATTTTCAACCATGCCTTCTGTCTCAATCATGTGGGATTGGAAGTCTACTTGTCTATTGTCCAAGGATGCATAAATCCTTGGCATGCTCCTACCCACATCATCCACTGTATTGGCTTCTTCAATGTTGTACACAAACCTCATCCTATATCCTTTGTGAGGACAATCCTTGTACAAGTGGTCTCCATCACATTGACAACACCTCATGGGATGTTTCCTTGGCCTTCTTCCCATTGTGTCAGTTGCTTTGAATTGACTTTGAGCTAGATTCTCTTGTTGATATGCTTGAAAGTTATTCCTAATAAAAGATGGCTTGAAACCCTTATTCCTTTGATCCATCTTACCTTTATTCTTTTAATCCCGGGCCTTTTAGAAAGTTGGCCTTCCTTTAATTTTCTCATAAAAACACTTATCCCTCCTTATGGATTCTTCTAAACTCCTCGGCTCATCATACTAAATTTTTTCTTTATAAAATGATGGAAACCTCTCAAGAACGTATGAATCTTAAACTTTTCAAAACCAATGAAGTCCACGCACCTTAGAAGCTCCAAAAATATCCTTTCATACTCCTCCATGTTCATGCTTCCAAGCTTGAGTTCAAATAATGCTTGCATCTTCCTATCATAGTATCACTCTGAAAATTACTATTGTTGGAAATATTTCTTGAACCGCTTCCAAGAAATCTTCTTGTCACCAATGTGCTTAGTTTTCTTGAGTTGATCCAACCACATAGAGGTTTTTCCTTGAAAAGGGTCAGCTGCAATTCTTAATATGAATGCATCAGTTCTACCATATTATTATAGCAATGAAATTACATTTTGTGGTATGTTGGGTTGTATATAACACTAGTAATGGGGTGTCCAATGAAATGTCATGGCATGCCAATCATTCAATATTTTCTTGGTGCAGTTATTTTAACCGCACTAGTTCATTTCATTAACAAAGACACACCACTGCACTAAAATTTATGGCATGCAAAATTACCGGTGCACTTCGTTAAACTCAAAGAACCAATGCACCAGTTATACCAGAGAACTGACATGTTGTTTAGGAGTGCAGTGTCTTTAATAACGCACTGCAGATGGGGCCTCACAAAAGACGCACCACTATCTTTTTTTTCAAAACCTATTATGCTGCATACTGTTATCATTTACACAAGTTCTCCATGCTTATTTTAGTAGTGCATCGAATAAGATGCATCACACTAATAGATTATGAAATAGTTGTCCCAGTGTCGTGCTCTTTACAACATTGTTGCATTTGTTGGACCTATGGGCACCACTAGGTTAAATTGTTTTATCACAACTAAAGTGGTGTGATGTGTTACTTTTAATCCATCGATGCTACAATGATATTGGAGCACCAAATTTTTGTTCAATGATGTGTTATGAATCATAGAGCATCTATCATGGGTTGTCCAATGAAATGCGTCACTACGCCAAATGGGTCAATGTCTATCCTAATGGAGTTCTATAAACAACACCAGTGCATTTGGTTAAAATGTTTGCACCACTACATTAAATTTTATGGATCGTAAATTTAGCAGTGTGCTTAATTAAATGGAACATTTCAGTGTAGGGACAAACCAAGGATCTGTCGGTTGTAGGTGTCCCAAAGGACGCACTACTTTATTTTTAAAATTTATCGTGGTGCTCTTCCTTGAATGAAAACAATGCGTATGTTTATATTAAATGCACTTTCAGTGGTGTTTACTATGAATTTAGCACAAGACTCATCGCATTTGGGTGAGCCAAAGTGTTCAAGTGTAGTGCGTGGAAAATGAAAAAAATTGAAAAAATGCCAAATTTCAATCTAAATTCAAATTTTAATTGCATGAAAATGAAAATAGGAAGGTAATAAACAATTTACTTGAACTCTTGTGTCCCAAGGAGGCATGGTTTCACCATTGAGAGGAAATAAATGTTGTGTATGTGTTATATTCTTTGCACGAGTAGTAGTGTTTGAGCGTATGCACCGAGCACACAGGGGGGTTAGAGGGGGGGCCTCTAGACCCCCCCTTGTGGGGTGTAGGGGGGTGGATCCCCCTGTGCGAAGGTTCGAGGGAAGTGCCCACGAAAAAATAAATTCTGCATTAGGACCGCATTATATTTAAGTGGTTTTTCAGCACATGGTTTCTTTGCCGATGGTTTTCTATTTTCAGTTAAGGAATTAGG
>CBVK0102376199.1:0-11620 GCA_900067695.1 Picea abies
GTACAACTTAATAATATAATTAATCTTTACACAATATTAATTATCTTTACATGGTGGGGCTGACTTGTGCCCTTTACAATATAAATTAGAGCTTTACCAAAGTCTTACTCTTTTAAAATATAGCAAGGGATCTCACACATCCTCTAGTGCTCTGCCACTAGGGACACGTCCACCTGTGCTCAGCCACAGGGGCGTCACTTTCAACAGATCAACTCAACTAAGTACATAGGAGTACTATCTGGAGAGCCATCTCAAGTCGACTCAACTAAATCCATAGGAGTTTGACCGGAGACCATCTCAAGTCATCTCAATCCAGTCCAGAGGAGCACAACAAGAGACCAGACACGTCATCTCAACTCAATCCAGAGGAGTATGACACACCCATCAAATGGGCTTTCTCACAGATCATCTCAACTCAATCCAGAAGAGAACGACTCGAAGAATGTCTCATGAAGTTGCAATCATCAACACTCCCTCTCAGCTAGGGAAGCATTCTCCACCAGGCCAAGTCTCTCACGGAAGTACTCGAACTTCGTCCTGGCAAGCGGTTTGGTGAGACATCTACAACTTGCTCGTGTGTAGAAAGGTATTGCACATGTACTGCTCTCCTCTAAACTGTATCTCTGATGTAATGGTATTTGATCTTAATGTGTTTCGATTTATCGTGAAACACAAGATTCTTGGAGAGCTTCACACAGCTCTAGCTATCGCAATGGATAATAGTGGAATCCATCTCATGACCAAATAAGTTTGCAAGGAGCTTCTGAAGCCACACTGCTTCGCGGACTGCCACACATAATGCAATGTACTCTGCTTCTGCGATACTCAAAGCCACAGATTTCCTGTTGCACCAAGAAACCATGGCAAATCCCAAAGTAAAACAACCAGAGGTGCTCTTCCAGTCCATTGCGCTCCCTTCCCAATCTGTATCGACATATCCCTGCAATCTCATCTCTACACTGGAGGCATATCTCAGGCCATAACCAATTGTGCCTCGTAGATATCTCAACACATGCTTTATTGCTATCCAGCGTGTTTGTCTCGGCTGACTCATAAACTGGTTGAGTACAGTCACTGCATAGCATATATCAGGTCTGGTGTTAACCAGA
The DNA here is from genome assembly GCA_900067695.1 of Picea abies. Classification (NCBI taxonomy): domain Eukaryota; kingdom Viridiplantae; phylum Streptophyta; class Pinopsida; order Pinales; family Pinaceae; genus Picea; species Picea abies. Next base: position 1,110 of record CBVK0102376199.1, read on the forward strand.
TACATCTATGATCCAATCAGTTGTCTGTAAAGATGTGGATCAATCTCGCCTGAATCAGAAGAAGTCTTGCTCAGTTTCTTCAGATTCATCACCATCGGTGTAGGCATGGATTTGCAGTCTGTCATCCCGAAATTCTTCAATATCTCCACTGTGTATTTCCCCTGACTCAGGAAAATCTCATCAGCCCTCGGCCACACTTCTAGTCCCAAGAAGTAGTGCATTATACCAAGGTCCTTCATCTCGAATTCAGAAGCCAATGCACGCTTGCATTCAACAATAAGGCTTTCTGAACCGGTGAGGAATAAGTCATCAACATATAGGACCAAAATCAGACACTCGTCACCCACAATGTTGTAGTATAGGTTGGGATCAACAACACTCTTGTTGAAGCCCAAACTCATCAAGTATCCATCAATCTTTTCATACCATGCTCGAGGTGTCTGCTTTAGTCCATATAGGGCTTTCTTCAACCTGCACACATGAGACTCCTTCTCGTGTATCATGAATCCATCTAGCCGCTTGATGTAAACTTCTTCCTCAATCTCTCCATTGAGAAAGGCTATCATCACATCCATCTGATGTAGTCTCCAACCCATGGATGCTGCAAGAGCAATAATCCTACGGATGGAATCGGGCAACAGGAGCAAATGTCTCCTCGTGATCTATTCCCTCCACCTGAGAGAATCCTCTAGCCACAAATCTCGCTTTGTACTTCTCGACACTTCCATCAGCTGCATGTTTGATCTTATAGATCCACTTGGAAGTCACTACAGACTTCCCTTCCGGTCTCGAAACAATATCCCACACATCATTCCTCATGATGGACTGATACTCTTCAGTCATGGCATCTTGCCAAACCCACTGACCTGTTGTTGCTCCATGACAAGAAGGCTCAGTATCAATGATGTGGCTCATAGCTGAAACATAGCTCGAAAATCTGTGTGGTCTCTTGCTCTCTCGGAATGTACCACGAGGAGTTGCATGTCCCTCTGCCTCCTGCAAAGTTTGTCGATCCCATGCAAGCCTCTTTTGGCCTACTGCAATGTCTCCAGGAACATCAACTGGAGCTACGGGATCAACTAGATCAACTGGATCAATAATTGTCTCCCTCTGAACTGCTGAAAGGGGAGAAAGTGTTGTCTCTTCTTTCTTCTCAAATAGTTTGACTCCCTCTGAAGTCTGAAGGATAAGCATCTGTCCTAGAGGAAATTGTGATATCATCATTTTCCTGTGTTGCTATCCTAGAGACATCCCAGGTCTTCTCAGGTCCTCTACTGCCTCTATAGTACTTTGCTAAGCAAGGAAACTAACCTCCCGTACTAGGATAATAACCAAGATGGCCTCCCGTAGGGATCACAACCAAAATGACCTCCTGTACTAGAATAATAACCAACCAAAAATTGGACTCTCGTACCAGGGATCATGGCCCTTCAATAATAAAATAAGAAAATTGGCCTCCCATACTAGGATAATAACCAAGATGGCCTCCCGTAGGGATAACAACCAAAATGGCCTCTTGTACTAGGATAATAACCAACCAAGAAAATTTGGACTCCCGTACCAGGGATAATGGTCCAAGTCATGAGGACTCCCATACCAAGGATAATACCCTTCATTATCAAAAAAAGCAAGCTACTATAGAGTAATAATGTAATCAATTAAGGAAAGTAGTACAAAACTTACCTTAGTCTACAATCACGCTCAATTCTTTCTTTTGGTCCTTCTGAGCAAGTTGAGATAGAGGACTCCTCGTCGTTCTTGCTTGCATTCCTTTACTTCTTTTGAGGTGGCTAAAGTTGTTTTCCTTTCTTCCACAAAGGACAATGATTCGCATAGTGACAAGGGCTTGAAACCTTGCACATCACTAGCTGCAAGTCTAGTCTCTTTGATGTCCACTAGAGCTTGAATAATGGTGCACTTATAGCACACACTCAAAAGTCACGTCAAGGATCATTCTTGAGATAGGTTTCAGAATTTTACCTCCAAACTAAAATTTCTTCAAACTCAGATTTAGATATACTTCTTGTAGCAAGCCTGAAACTTGTGATCAAGATGAATCTCAAGTTTGGCCTAGTTGCTCCTTAATCTTTGCTTGGTTTATGCAAAATATGGCTCCAAACTTTGCCCTCAAACTTCACTTGAAAAACCCCATGACAGAGATGTGAAATGCTTTAGGACAGACCTCAAAACCAGTTCAGAAATTCACCAAACAGTTCTGAAAACTTCTGAAAATTAGCTCCAGAAAATTTGTTGTAGATGCTTCAGATCTGGTCTAAATGCTTCAAAATATATCTCAGAAGCTGCTTCAGATCTGGTCTAAATGCTTCAAAATATATCTCAGAAGCTGCTTCAGAAGTCACCTTAAAACTGCCTCAGGTTCTTGCTGTCATAGCCTTAATTCTGCCACAGAATAGGCCTCAGAAATACCACAGGACTGCCTCAGATCTTCCTAAAAAATTCGGTCTGCAATTTTGTTAGGGGACGGGTTAAGTCTGTGGTTTAGGGTTCCTTCTAGCTGCGGCAGCCTTAGAGAGGCTTCTCTATGCTGCGGTCTCCTTAAGACCCTAATCAAGACTTGGCCAAGGCTTATAGGCCTGCGGCCCTTTCCTTACACCAGCGGCAGGGGTCTAGCAGCCTTTACGGCCTTCCTTCATTGACTGTGCAATAGGTCTTCTTCAGGAACACTGCTCTGATACCATGTTGAATTTTGAATGGTTAGCTCAGGCATGTAGTTTATTTCTGTTTTAGCATGAGCTTAAACCATAAACACTGCAGCAACAATACACTAGCTGCAGTAAACCAAGATCACAAGAAGAATAACCATGCACAAAAGACACCAGAAATTATCCTGGGAAAACCCTTCTCAACCAAGGGAAAAAACCCAGCAATCATTTTGCTATATTGCCAAGAAAAGAGCCTCCACACCACAAACCTAGAGCACACAAGAGGGTTCTTCTATGACTGAGAAAGATGGCACCTAGAAGAAGTGCGCACTTAAGATTTCAGACCTCCACAATGAGTTATATGTGAATGAGATATAATCCACAATGGGGATGTATCTCTCTATAAATACATGACCTAGCACATAAAATGGATGTCTATTGGCACAATAGGGATGACTAGTACAACTTAATAATATAATTAATCTTTACACAATATTAATTATCTTTACATGGTGCGGCCGACTTGTACCCTTTACAATACAAATTAGGGTTTTACCAAAGTCTTACTCTTTGACAATATAGCAAGGGATCTCACACATCCTCTAGTGCTCTGCCACTAGGGACACGTCCACCTGTGCTCAACCACAGGGACGTCACTCTCAACCAGTGTTGATTAAGTCGGCATCGGCAAAAAGTCGATGAGGGTCCAGAAAAAATCGTTTCGGCAAAAGTCGGCAAAAAATCGGAAAACCACGACAAACATTAAAAAATACAAAATATATTCATTTTTTTCAAAATTTTAAACATATAAAGCAACAACAACATCAAATAAACACATTGACACATAAATATGGAGAAATCATTGATATATATGTAGTCACTAGTGGATGCCAAATAAAAATTTTTACATCAAAGTTGATATTGAATGTTGAAGGGCCTCTCCAATACAAAACGACATCACTTATATAATTATAAAATGTATCTCATGATTCATCATCATGATGGAGTGTGTAGATGTCTGATATACAATGAAAAATGAAACAAAACTAGCAGCTAGCTATCTAATATCAATGTCGGCCTCTGCCTCTCCCCCTTTTACGAGAAAAGATAAGGGGTTGCTTGACAGGCCTGCCCCTGACAGTAGAAGGCCCTGTATCTGATAGTGGATGACCACTAATGTGTGTAGGAGTAGGTGTATCAATAAGTGTAGAAGGTTGTGTTGATGTTTGCACATCACCCTCCATGATGTCTTCAGGCCACTCCTCTTATGAATGGAGGGATTTAGATACATACTGATGAATGGAAGGGATTTAGATACATACCTATGAATGGAAGATTCAACACCGGTTGGAAAATGAAATTGAACCCTTGCTCCACTTAGAAATCCTTGATGGTGATGATGGTCGAGACTTTTTGGGTAAAAGTCGGCGATTTTTAGTAAAAGTCAAGACTTTTTGAAGATACAAAAAGTCGCGATTTTTTCTAGAGTAAAAGTTGGCTCAAGGTAAAAGTTGCGACTTTTACAAAAAGTCGCGAAAAATCGGCGACTTTTTCAACTATGCTCTCAACAGATCAATTCAACTAAGTCCATAGGAGTACTATCTGGAGAGCCATCTCAAGTCGACTCAACTAAGTCCATAGGAGTATGATAGGAGACCATCTCAAGTTGTCTCAACAACTCAATCTAGAGAAACACGACAAGAGACCACACACGTCATCTCAACTCAGTCCAGAGGAGTATGACACACCCATCACATGGGCTTTCTCACAGATCGTCTCAACTCAGTCCAAAGGAGAACGACCTGGAGAATGTCTCATAAAGTTGCAATCATCAACAAAGTCCCCACCGAATATTGAAGGATATGACTCCAAAAGAAGCCTTCTCAGGAAAGAAACCTAATGTGGAACACTTAAGAATCTTTCGGTGCCCTGTTTACATTCATATCCCCAAGGATAAAAGGAATACATTAGAACCCTCAAGAAAGAAGGGCATATTTGTTGGATATAGTGAATCCTCCAAAGCCTACAGAATCTATATTCCAGAACAACATAAGATTGAAGTCAGCAGAGACGTAACCTTCAATGAGAAGATGGCTTTCAAGAAATCTATAGAAGAATCCATGGAAGAAGAATATGAAGAGCCTAAAGAAGAAAGCACCTGCCTTCCAGAAAGTCAGAATGAAGAACTAGAACAACTTGACCATCCGATGCAGCCATGCGAACCTATTGAATCAGTTATTGTACCCAAAACTAGAAAACGTCCAACTTGGCTTGAAGCTACTCTACAAGAAGCAGAAAGATTCAAAGCTCCAAGTGGCACTTTCAGAGAAAGCAAGAAGCCCAAAAGATTCTCCAGCTATGTAGCATATATGACAAAACTTATAAATGAAGAACCCACCACATTTGAAGAAGCAGTTCAAAAGAAACAGTGGAAAGAAGCCATGACAGAAGAATACCAATCCATCATGAAAAATGATGTGTGGTAAATCATGCCTAGACCCAAGGAAAAATCAGTGGTAACTTCAAAATGGGTCTATAAGATCAAACATGCAGTAGACGGAAGCATGGACAAATACAAGGCAAGGTTCGTAGCTAGAGGGTTCTCCCAGAAGGAGGGAGAAGATTATGACGAAACTTTTGCTCTTGTTGCCAAATATACTTCTATTAGAGCCATTATATCACTTGATGCTTCCATGGGATGGGGATGGAGTCTACATCTAATGGATGTAAAGACAACTTTTCTCAATGGAGCAATTGAAGAAGAAATGTACATTGAACAACCTCAAGGTTTTGAGGTACAGGTTTTGAGGTACATCCCTAAGACACTCATGTTTGTAGATTAAAGAAAGCCATGTATGGACTCAAGCAAGCTCCAAGAGCTTTGTATGCCAGAATTGACAGTTATTTAATAACACTTGGTTTCTCTAAGAGTCATGCAGATCCAAATCTCTACTACAACGTTGTGAACAATGCACCTGTGATTCTACTATTGGATGTCGACGATTTATTCTTAACAGGTGCAAAATCTCTCATCACCCAGTGTAAGAAGGAATTAGCTATGAAAGATCCTAGTCTCATGCACTATTACTTGGGACTAGAAGTATGGCAGAAGCGTGGTGAAATCTTCCTTGGACAAGGAAAGTATGCAGTGAATATTCTTCAGAAATTTCGAATGATGGATTGCAAATCCATGGCCGATCCTATGACCATAGATATAAGAAAAATAAGAGACTTAGATTCTGATCCAGTAGACCCGTCCCTATATCGGCAATTGATTGGGTCGTTAATGTATCTAGTGAATACTCAACCATATATTTACTTTGTTGTAAACACTTTAAGCCTGTTCCAGGTGGAACCTAGACATGAGCACTGGATAGCTACAAAGCATGTTCTAAGATATATCTGTGGGACGTTGAACTATGGTTTAAGATACACGTCATCCAGTGATATACATCTTCATGGATTCACAGGTTCAGATTGGGCAGGGAGTGCAGAAGACAGAAGGAGTACTTCAAGGATGTGTTTCAGTTTGGGCTCTACTATGCTATCATGGGCCAGCATGAAACAGAAGTCTGTCGCACTCAGCACAGCAGAAGTTGAATATATTGCAGCATGTGAGGCATGTACCGAAGCAGTATGGTTGAGTAAGCCGATTTCTGGATTATTTGATCAGGTACCAGATTCGGCCGTAATATACTGTGACAATCAAAGTTGTATGAGGCTATCAGAACACCCAGTGTTTCATGACCGATCGAAACATATTGAGATCAAATACTACTTTATTCGTGATAAATTCCAGGAAGGAGAAGTGAAACTCCAGTATATCTCCACAGATGAGAAAGTAGCAGATATTTTGACAAAGCCTTTGTCCAGGATAAAGTTTGCATACTTAAGGGACAAAATGGAGCTCGTAGAGATAACTCCCTTAGCTGAAAGGGAAGAGATGGCTCCCCAAGTTGGGAGGGAGCACTAATATGTTATTGATTCTTGGGGAGTCATTTTCCAATTTGGAAAATGGTCTAGGTTGGGCAATTCCTTTCCAGTCCAAAAAGTGGTTCGAGATTTCTGACGGACAAGCATTTTCCAGTTCGAAAAATGGTCCAGATCAGATAGTCATTTTCGTAATGAAAATGGTTCAATAGATTGTTGATGTACCATAGACGGTGATTCCCCTTGTGGCCAGTGTAGGGGAATGGTCTGGGACAATCATTCTTCTTGGCAGTCACTCTGAGTAGTGGTCAAGTAGAATGGTTCGCCTCACCGGGCACTCATTCTTTCGAAGTTCACAGTTCTGAGTAGTTTCGAAGAATGGCCCGTTTTGGAGGTTGGTGCAGGACAGTCATTCAGGGCAGACTTATTCTCTCCAGGTTGCATTGTGATTAGTGCCAGAGGAATGGCCCAATTAGGTGAATGGTCCAAGTTCAGCAATCAGGGACAAGCATTCCCTAGGGAAAACTCATTCTCTCCAGGTTGCACTATGATTAGTGGCGGAGCAATGGCCCAGTTAGGTGAATGGTCCAGGCTCAGAAATCAAGGACAATTATTCTTCTATGCTTGGGAAGAATAGTCCAAATAGCCCATGGCTGATGTGTTACTTTCTGAGGGCAGGTGCTCTTCCAGATCTCACAGATGTGAGTGGAAGAATGGCCCAGATGACTCAGTTTGTATCATGATATTGTTATGCAGGTTGATATCAGATGATATGATTGTTATAGAGACTATATGTCTCTGGACAGTAGTTGTATGCTACTATGGTGGATGTGTTCCACTGGTTGTGACTATGTGTCATTGGTAAGTAGCCATGTGCTACTAGGTGTGGTTGTGTACCACTGGATAGTAGTTGTGTACTACTATGGATAGACACAGTTGTATTCTATTGGATGGCATTGTTCTGATTGCCATGGAGACTATCTAGTTGGATAAGTGATGATGGTGCTCGTGATTTGATCATGAGATGTGGTTGTGTACTACTATGGATAGACACAGTTGAGTTCTATTGGATGGCATTGTTCTATGATGATGTTACCGATTGAATGGTCTATTTGTGCTCAAGACCATTGCCTTTAATACCTCCCTAGCTAGGAGGGAGTGTTGATATTATGGTAGCTGTGGGAGGTATTAATCTCCACATGTAACCTTTGATGAGACTATAATATTCCAGGAAGCAAGAGAAACCCTAAAACATTGGATAATAACCCTAGGAGACAAGTTGGCTCAAGAGAATATTTAATATTGAGCTATTAGCCTCCAGAAAGAGAAGTCGGCCCAATCAAGTGAGATAGAGCAGTATAAATAGAGGGTGCTAGAGCTCATTTGTTACTCACTCACTCACAACTGCATAAGGACAAGAAGTGTGCATGAGTGAAGGAGAACTGCAACTGCTGCAGTAGTGACTTTGTCTTGGGTTATTGGTTTGGACTTTCAGCTTGGTCTTTGGTTATCCTCGCTTGGTGTGCTAGCCTTGGTTCGCTATTGGTCTGTGTTGTCGTCCTAATACACACTTGCAAACGTGAGCTAAGTCCTGCTCACTTAGTGTGTCCTTGGAGGCACAATACCTAGGTTCAAAGCCCACGCTGTCACATTGACTTGAACCTCTTCCGTCTAGGCTTACTCCTAGGGAAGCCAAGGGGGGTAGACTCTAGTTACTAGATGAATTATTAAATGAATTCTAGGAGTTGATTATAGTTTATTAAAGGTGAGGGGAAACTAGCCTATATGGCAAGCAACAATGCAAATGCAAATCTTTAAATGAGAGTCAAACCTTTCCCTAAGTCAACTATGATTAGTGCCTAAGGTTGAGCAAGGGGTCAATAGATTATACAAGAATTAAATACAATTAAACAAAATATAATCAATGCTATAGGATACAACAAGATATTACGTTACAATTGAGATATAAATTGAATATTGAAAGATAGCTTACAATGAACAAGATGAATTAGTTAATTACACAATATACATGAAAGAGATAGTTAGATAAATGAAACATTCACCTCACAAAATGAAATGATGAAATATATCATACATAAAACTTTAGGAGAAAGAATAAGCACATTAGATGATAGTACAAATATACAAAGGAAATTAGATTATACACCAATCACATGAGACACCAAAATGTAGATATGTTTGAAATGTGAATCGCTTGAAATACTCAAATGTATGAAAAGTAAATTGCCTTAAATGTGATTGTAAAACTTGAAATGAAATATTTGCTTAAAAAGGACTTGTTTGGAAAATAAATCACACCACCATAAGATTGCTTGCAAAATAAAATTGAGATTCTATGTTGTGAGATTGCCTTGAAACATGTATTGCATGTGTTGTGAATGTAGTGTGTAGCTAAATTTTAATAAATTTTAGATGTCACTTTGATTAAGGGATCAAGTTTGATAGAATGAGTCCTAGACTATGTGACTACCCCAAAACCATTGTTGTTTTGACCAAAAGGGAGTGTTGGGTGCAAAAGAAGTATGGCAACAAGGCCTACCCTAGCTCAGCAGGTCAAGCCCAAAGTTTCAAGGCACTCCACCCGGAGGATGTCGAGCGTCGTGAGATTGTCCCCAACCTAGCACCCCGAGCTTCTTTCCAAGTCTTTGATTTTATGGTGCAAAAACAATAATTGGTTGTGGATGCCTAATTACTACCTCCAACCTTTGCCCTTTCTTGTCACCCAAGATCCAACTTAGTGGCAAGGGGAGAGAATACGAGGCAAACATTGGGAACACAAAAATTACTTGAGCAATGATTTTAAATTAAAACAAGCCTTCCATTATTGCAAGGATGGCTTATGCCAATTTGCAAGATGGGACAAAACAAATGTATGTGAAATGTTTTATTAGTTTGCCTTTAAACAATAATGAAATTAGTTTATTGCTTTACAAAACAAGTGAAATTATGGTTGCCTCACAATTCCGGTCATGTGGAGGCACAATGCCTACCGTTTGACCAATGTGGGTAAAAATAAAGAATAAAAATTAAATTGCTTGAAAGAATGAAAAGACTTGAAAGCAAAACTACTCCAACAATGGCGCTAGTGGAGGCACAATGCCTACCGTATTGGCCAAGTTGGGTATTATGTAACAAAAAGAATACTTTTGAAAATGAAAATGCAAACCCTACAACTATGGCACAATTGGAGGCACAATGCCTACCGTTTTGGCCAAGTATGGGTGTAAAAAATAGAAAGAAAAAATGAGAAATCCTAACTATTACAATATCAGATTTTTAAAGTAACTTTGCAAGAAGGCACACCCAAGAGACTCTCAAGGGTGGCTTACAATCACTTTAGAAGGGTAGAAGGAGGGTGGACTTGATGTCCAACTTGAAGATGCCCTTTGGGGGCCTTTGGGGCTAAATAGCTTGTAGCAACTCTCCCTTTATGCTAAAAATCTGCAAGAAATATGTTAAAGGATACCCTCTAAAAATGCTACAAAACCATACAATTTGTTAGATAAATTAGCCCAAATAAACAATAAATTTAAATAGAAAATTTGAGATTTTTATGAAACTTCTAGCATCTATTCTATGCCATAACAATACATTAGAAAGATGAAGAGGAAAAGGAAACAATAGTTAGATAATTATTAAAACTTTGGAAAGTTAAAGAGAGTTGGCTCTCCACTCTAGAGCCAATCCTTCAACCCTCGGTGACTTCCAAATAAGCTTGCCCTTTGCTACACAAGAAGAAATGAAGGTGAGAGTATCCAAAGAAGCTTGCAAAATACTTTCCAAACTAACTAAGGAACTACCACAAAACCAATAGCAATACTACTATCAATAATATTCAAGCAAAATACTTTGCTTAAATCTCCACATAGAAACTAGTGAAAGCAAGTGAGATCGGAA
>CBVK0102376212.1:0-12136 GCA_900067695.1 Picea abies
AAGCGGAGTTGCAGCGATGTGAGTCGCAAAAATGAAGTTGCAACATCCAAAATTAAAGGGTTAAAATTTTGAAAAATGAGGGAAAGTTGTCAGTGGAGTGGAAACAAAGGGAATGGGAAGGGAATGGGAAGGGAAGGGGTTTTTATTTTTTGGAAAGTAGGGGAAATTTTTCAGTGGAGCAGCAGCAAAGGGAAATGACAAGGGGGATTGAGTAATAGGGATTGCAACAATGGGAATCGTAGCAAAAGGAATTGCAAAGAAGAGAATTGTGGAAATGGGAATTGTAGCAACAGGAGTTGCTACAACAAAAATTGCAACAAAGAAAGTTACGACAGTGGGAATTGCAGAAACAAGAGTTGCAACAATGGGAGTGATTGTGGAAAAGAGAGTTGCAACAAAGGGAATGGTTGCATCAAAGAGAGTTTCAGCAAAAGGAGTGGTTGCAACAAAGAGAATTATAGCAAAAGGAGTTGCAATGACATGAATTGTAGCCACATGAGTTGCACCAATCAGAGTTGAAACAATAGGAATTGCAGCCACATGGGCTGTAGCAACATGTTTTTCCCCTGCATATCCTAAAAAAAGAGATCATTAGAAAAAAATCAAGGATTTATTTATAATTTATTGAGAAGGATCCTGACATAACCATCACGAAACAGTGATGTTCTCTTCTTGTTTATTCTGAATTCTTTTTTTTAATGCACCAGCTAGGTTGGTTTTCACATCACCGTCAGGACATCCACTTACAAACTTACTCTAAAAGGATTCTTTTGATAACATTTGGTGATATAGGAGAAGTCTATGTCCATTAGTCATTAGAGGAACTATGTCTTCATCTATGCTACATAGTTTGATGGCCCCATTGTCATAAACTATATCAATCTCATGTGGATCGAGCCATATGGTGCAAAATTTTCTTATGAATTCGTTGAACCTAAAATCAAATAATAATTCTCAATCGCCATCTTTGAACATTTTCTTCTTGATAAACGTATCATTCCATTTGTCCCTTTGGTGTTGTATCAGTGTGGCTTGGTGTAGGGAATCTTGTTGTAGCTCGTCTAACTTATTAATTTGAAGAAGTATTTGTTTCTGAGCCTTTGATAGGTCCATCCCAAGTTGCATTGTTGTCCTAAGTATCTAGATTTTTGTCTCAATGGGAAATAGTACTCTTTGTCCATATACTAAATCATAAGGTGTGCATCATGTAGTAGTCCTCTAGGTGGTTCTGTAGGCCCATAAAGATTTATGGATTCTAGCAGCCCAATCCTTGACAAGTAATTTTATGGATTCTAGCAGCCCAATCCTTGACAAGTAATATGACAGTTTTAGTGATGATGGCCTCAAGGAACTTATTAGTCCCTCCACTTGTCCATTTTCATGTGGGTGATGTATTGGTGTTGTTACTATCTGATTGATCTTGTAGTTGTACATTAGGTCTCTGACAAGTCGTGATGTGAATTGAGTTTCTCCGTCTATCACTATCTCTCATGGTATCATGAACCTTACTAATATTTATTCATGGATAAACTCTACTATTGCATGTTCAGTTGTTACCAGAAGTGATTTTTCCTCCATCCATTTTGTAACATTGTCAATGAAAATGAGGATGTAGGAGTGTCAATGAGAAGAGGGATTTATTGTTCCCATGAAATCAATGGCCCATTTGTCGAAAATTTCTAACACCATATGTGGTTGTAGTGGCATTTCATATGTTTGTACAAGTCTACCCATGCATTGAAAATTGATGCACCTCTTCACATACTTTTTGAAGTATTTGAAAAGTGTGGGCCAATAATACCCCTAATGGAGTACCTTGTACCCAGTCCTTTTATCTACAAAATTTCCCCCACATGGACCATCATGGAAAAATTTTAGTACTTCATGGACTTATTCCTCTCATACACATCTTATGATAATCAAATCAGGCCCAATGTAGAAGAGGTAGCCATCAATCCATGAAAATATTCACGTTTTCTGACTACACTTTGTCATTCTTTAGAAATCAAATGATGTGAAAGCCTACCTACAACCAAAAATTTAACAATATCTACAAACCAAGGTGAGTTAGTAGACACTGAAAAAATATGTTCATTTGGAAAGCAATATTGTACTTGAGGTTCATTCTCATTAGATAGTATTCTAGAAAGAAATTCAGCAACTACATTATCTTTTCCTGGTTTATCTAGAATGTAATATCAAATCCTTGCAATAAAATAAACCATCTAGTGACCCTGCCATTGGTGATTCATTTGTTCATTATAAATTTAATAGCAGGATGATCAGTATGTAAGATTACATGATATCTAGTAATGTAGTGTCTAAACTTGTTTATTGCACGATAACAACAAGAAACTCTTTCTTGGTTACTGTATAGTTCAATTTTTCAAGCGAGAAATTATTATCGACATAGTAAATTACATATGGGTCCTTTCCTTATAGTTGTCCGAGAATGGATACAACAACGATGTTTGATACATCTATGAAGATGTGTAATGGGAGGGTCCAATTGGGCCCTCTTAATACATGAGCTTCAGATACTTTAATTTTCAATTCATCAAGCGCATGTTAGCATGTCTCTATCCATAAAAAATCAACATCTTTGTTAAGTAAAGTGAATAATGGACGAGCAATACATGAAAAAATTTCAAGGAATCTACAATAATAACCAGCATATCCTAGAAATCTTCGTACCTTCTTCTGCGAAGTTAGAGTTGGAAAATTCAATATTACCTTTATTTTTTCTGGATCAACTTGAATACCTTTTTCTGAGATGTTATGTCCCAGTACGATGCCATCAATTTCCATCATCAAACATTTTTCATTACTAAGGGAAACATTTTACTCTTTACACCTTATTAATGTATTTTCCATATTAGCTAATATGTCATCAAATCCATCCCCATATGTTGTGAAACCATCCATATATATTTCCACACAATCATGAATTAGATCATAGAATATACCCATAACAACTTATTGAAAGGCGATGGAGGTGTTGTATAACCCAAATGGTATAAAATAGTAGGTGTATGTTCCCCATGGACAGGTGAACGTTGTTTTTTATTAGTCTTCAGGTGTGATTTGGATCTATTTGTATCCATTGAATCCATCAAGGAAAGAAAAATATTTATTTCCTGCTAACATGTTTAGGACCTGGTCGATAAATGGTAATGAGAAGTGATCTTTATGTGTTTATTTACTTAGTTCTCCATAATCTACACAAATTATCCATTCTCCATTTTCCTTTGGTACCATGACAAGAGGGGAGACCCACTAGCTATTAGAAATGGGATAGATGAAGTTAGTCATAAGCAATTTTGTATCTCTTCTTTGACTATGTCCTTCGGTGTCAGGTTCATTCGAGGTTGGGGTTGGTGAATGGATTTGGCTCCTTCCTTAATATATATGTGACATGTGCACAGGTTGGGATGGATTCCCTTCATTTCAAATTAATCCTAGGTGAAGGCAGCATTGTGCTTTTGCAACAGTTGAACCAGTCACTCCTTTTGTTGTTTTGTTAGTCCTCGATTGATTTTCAAGGTTTTCCTAGGGCTAATTTCTATGGTTTCTATAAGGGATCCTTGATATTTTCCTGGTGCGGGTTCGTGTTCTATGGGATAAATGCTTGTTGAGGCTAAAGAAACCTAATTTTTTTGTGTCATAACATGCTCAAGAATATGTGTGTTTCCTAAGGAAGTCCTATATTTTATCTGTTATGGCTAAGTATTAATTTATGGAGAGTACTTGATGGTATTCCCTTTTCTCATCACTCTCTTCTCCATCAACCCAAAGTGGTGTTTCTAAGTCTATATTGGGTTTAGTGGGAGGGTAGAGGGTTAATTTTTTGGTGGATGTCTTGTGGGAAATGGTGATGTTTTCTAACCTGCATCAGATGTAGGCATCGATAGTGGTTAGCCAAGGTTGTCCCAGGATTAGAGGATACTCTCCCAGAGAGGTTTTGGGTTGTGGGACCATGAAATTAGTGGGATATTCCCACAAATACATAGATATCACTACATCTTCTAAGATTCCCTATGGTTTTATGGCTGATCTATCAGCAATTTGAAGTACATTAGGGGCTTCCCTAAGGCCTTTAAGACCTAAGGCTTGCATGGTCTCGCATGTCATAACATTGATGGCATCCCCAAGGTCAATTAATGTGTTATTAATAAGTGTATTGTTGATCCACACATTAACGACTGGACTACCAGGGTCAGGATATTTAGCTGTGAGAACTCCCCCATCATTAAATCTAATAGTTTTCCCATGACATGAATAGCTTGGGGATCCTTTCGTTTCCTACCGATTTTCCTCACACAAATTTCTTGCACTACTTTTGAATAAATAGGCACATCCTTAATTTCTTGAAATAGTGGTATTTTGACATAAATAGGCACATCCTTAATTTCTTGAAATAGTGGTATTTTGACACACAGATTTTTTAGTTCTCCTAAGAAATCAAACTCGGGTTATTTAAAATGTTTTTCTCGGGTTAGCCTTTAAGGATAGGGTGGGTCTTGAAGTTCAAGGTGGGATTTCTCATCTTTTAAAGGTTCTTGAAAAAAAAAATTCTAATTATTCATTTGGGACCTCCTCATTCAAATCTTCAATGCTAATGTGAGGTTAGTCCTTGGTTAGAGTCTCCCTGGATTGAAGGTGAATATCATTACAATCCAAGGAAGAGATGGAATAAGTAGGGTAGGTTTCAATTCCATCGGCTTGCGTTGGTTGAATTGGCCTTCCATTATCGGCTTGCGTTGGTTGAATTGGCCTTCCATTATTTGGGTTAGGTATGGTTTGTGTAGGCAGTTGTGGTCGAGGAGGGGTGGGTGTGGATTCATGCATTTGGGAAGGAAGAAGGAGTTGCATGGGTGGTTGTGTAATAGGTTGTTTAGGTCCTCCTATAGTAGGGTTTCTCCATCCCTATTTCCATAAATGGTTTGGAGGAGGAGGATATACACATTATTGGGTTGGCATACCCCATCATTGAGAAGAATATTGCATTAAAGGATTAGTCCAATATGAAATGAAATATTGAGATTGATCTTGGATCGTACCTTCGCAAGGCCAATTCAACCAACGCAAGGTTCTATTTACATATTTTGCAGACCTTGATATGATCCAACGAACATTCTCTCCTTGGGTGCTTCATTCTACATTTCAGACAAAAGATAGCCAATTCTTGTTATGTCTCTTCCCTCTTCTTCTTCATCTACAATGTATCCAGTTGGGAGCTCAGGGAACTGAGTATGTCAGTCTTGAATTCTTCTAACATGTTCCCGATTTTTGTGCTTGTGAGTCCACTTCTATCAATTTTTCTTGTTCTTTCCATTATATCTCTCACTCCTCTTCCTATTTTTTATGTGCCTCTGGAATACTTATGGAAAAGTTCCAAGATAATATCTATATATATGCACAATTTAGGATGGATTCCCTTCATGTTAGACTAATCCTAGGCGAAGGCATAATTGTTCTTTTGCAACACTTGAACCGGTCCCTCCTTCCGTTGTACGATTAGTCCTTGGTCGATTTTAAAGGTTTTCCTTGGGCTGATTTATATGGTTTATACAAGGGATCCTTGATATTATTGTGGCATGGGTTCGTGTTCTGTGGGTGAAATGGTTGTTGAGGATAAAGAAATCTGAGTTTTTGGTTTCATAACATGCTCAAGGATATCTGTGTTTCCCAAGGAATAGGAAGAAACTATAAAATCGTTGATTTTGTCATCCTTTATTTTATCTCTTATAGCTAAGTATTGATCTATGGATAGGACTTGATGGGTTTCCCCTTCTTCATCACTCTCTTCTCCATCAACCCAAAGTGGTGTTTCCTTCATCACTCTCTTCTCCATCAACCCAAAGTGGTGTTTCTAAGTCTATGATGGGTTTAGTGGGAGGGTAGAGGGTTGATTGTTTGGTGGATGTCCCATGGTATATGGTCATGTTTCTTGATTGACAACCAATGTAGGCATCAACAATGGCCATCCAAGTCCATCCTATGATTAGAGGATACCCACCCAGGAAGGTTTTGGGTTGTAGGACCATAAAT
The DNA here is from genome assembly GCA_900067695.1 of Picea abies. Lineage (NCBI taxonomy): Eukaryota > Viridiplantae > Streptophyta > Pinopsida > Pinales > Pinaceae > Picea > Picea abies. The sequence continues at coordinate 6,052 of CBVK0102376212.1, forward strand.
TTAACAGGATATTCTCACGAATCCATAGAGATCACTACATCTTCTATAATTCCATATGGTTTAATGGTTGATCTATTAGTGAGTTGAAGGCCAACCGGGGTTCCCCTAAGGCTTGTAAGACGTAAGGCTTGCATGTTCTCACGTGTCATAACGTTGATGGTAGCCCCAAGGCTGATTAATGTGTTACTAATAAGTGTATTTTTTATCTTCACATTAATGACTGGATTGTCAGGGTCAGAGTATTTAGCTGCGAGAACTCTCCCCATCATTAGGTATGATAGTTTTCCCATGACGTGAACAGTTTGGGGATTCTTTTGTTCCTATCGAGCTTCCTCAAACAAATTTCTTGTACCACTTTTGAATAAACAGGTACATCCTTAATTGCTTGGAATAATGGTATTTTGACACACATTTTTCAGTTCTCCTAATAAATAAAAATCATGTTATGTAAAAGGTTTTCCTTCGTTTATCCTTTTAGGATAGGGTGGGTCTTGAAGTTAGAGGTGGGAATTCTAAGATGTTGAAGGTTACTGAGATTTTTTTTGTTCTGATTCTTCATTTGGGACCTCCTCATTCAAATCTTTGATGTGAATGTGAGGTTGGTCCTTGGTTAGAGTCTTCTCAGATCTAAGGTGAATATCATTACAATCTAAGGAAGAGATGGAGTAAGTAGGGTAGGTTGCAAGTCTAGTATATTTTGATGGTTAACCTGGCCTTCCATTATTTGGGTTAGGTATGGGTTGTGCATGTAGTTTTTGTTGAGGAGGGGTGGATGTGGATTCCTACATTTCGGGAGGAGGAAGGAGTTGCATTGGTGGATGTATCATAGGTTGTTGAGGTCCTCCTATGGTGGGATTTCTCCATCCTTGTTGCCATAACTAGTTAGGAGGAGGAGGAGGAGCTACCCATTGTTTTGTTAGCATACCCCATGGTTGTGAATCATATGGCATTGAAGGGATAGTCCAATATGAATTGAAATATTGAGATTGATCTTGGGTCATACCTTAAGGTGTGGGATGCTAAGGTCGCTTTTAAGAGACATAACATAATTGTTATGGTTCTTCAACATTATGGTAAATAGATTTTAATTCTGGTAAGGATGGAAAATTATTAGTAGCACGATCCTTGCTTCATATTCCACAAACCTCGATCTGATCCAAAATAAATTCCCTCCTTGGGTGCTTCATTCTACATCTCGGACAAAGTATAACAAACACTTGTTATGTTTCTTCCCTCTTCTTATTCATCTGCAATGTTTCCAGTTGGGAGATCAAGGAACTAAGTATGTTGGTCTTGAATTATTCTAACATGTTCCCGATTTCTTATCTCATGAATCCACTTCTAGCAATTTTCCTGTTCTTTCCAGTATATCTCTTGGCCCTTCGCCCATTTTTTATGTGCCTCTGGAATACTTATGGAAAAGTTCCAAGATAATATCATATTCCAACTAAGAAACATCTCCCCCGTCCATCATGTTGATGATTTCCATACAATCATATCGGATTCATCTTGTAAGTAAGACATGTTGTGTCTTAGGAGACAAATCCCCTTATTATCCCCCATGCAATTTATAGGTGAGTCATTCAACATAATCTTCGAGGCTCTCATATTCATGCTACATCATCTTGAAGACCTCCTCTCTTTTTTCTTTATCTTTGTTGTAATCTTGGTGCTTGTATAGGAATTTTTTCTTCATTTGATCCCATGAGTGGATGTTATCCTTCCCAAGACCCATAAACCATTGTAGTGCAGTGCTCTTAAGTGTGGCGGGAAAAAGATTTGATTTTTGGGCGTCTATCACATAGTCATAGCTCTTTCAAAGTACATCAAACTCGAAGAGGAAGGTATCAGGATCTTCTTTAGATAACCCATGAAAGTTTGGAAATGTTGAATGAGGAATGTTATTCATCTTGGTCTCTGCATCCATTTCTTTGATTGGAAATCCAAAATTCATGGGTTCCTCCTTGACAACCTCATTTGCCATTTATTTTTTAGGTTTGTCCTTTGTTTCTAAAGGTGCCTCAGAAAAAAAGAATTCTCTGAAGTGATATTGTTTGATGATATGTTCTTCTGAAAGTGGACCATCTGTGTCCAGAGACCCTTGTATAGTCTCTAATTTCTTAGGGGATGCTCTGGGGTTCTTGTTGAAAAGAGAACTTGATGTAGGTGATAAGTAATTTGGTTGTTTGAGCTTCGTTCCCTCTTGTGATTGACCTACTCTATTAGATTTTCGGGAGTTTTTGGAAGAACTAATAAATATACCTTATTTGTCTCTAGATTTTGGCATAGAAAAGATTAGAATAAAATTCTATAAAATGATAAAAAAAAAATTGTAATATTTAGTCTATTTTAATGAAGAAAATCCACACAACTAAACAGTAACTACCTTATTTTGATAGTTCCCTGGCAACTGTGCCAAAATTTAAAAAGGATGAACTTTTCAATTACTTTCTAATTAGTTATTGAGAAACCAAAAAGAGTACATCTAATTGACAATTTGAGGTCGTATCTTACTTACAAACTATTGCGCACCATGTATGCAAGCTGGAGCATTGTTTTTATAAGGGGTTGTAGTACTTTGAATGTTACAAATCAAGTGTTCAAGATACTTAATTAAGTCACCAAACTAGATCGTTTCCTAATTTGCAGAGAAGTAATTGTTGCACCTGCAGGAAAGGAAAGTCACACTTGTGGAATTAAAATTACACTTGCAGAAATTGAAATCACACTTGTGGAAATTGAAATCACACTGCAGAAATTGAAATCACTCTTGAGGAAACTAAAATCACACTTGTGATAATTAAATCACACTTGAGTAAATTGATATCATACTGCATAAATTGAAATCACTCTTGTATAAATTGAAATCACACTTGCGGAAATTAAATCTATACTAAGATTTACTAGTGACTTTATGAAGTATAATGAAGATATTTTTTAGTTGAACAATTAAGTGTTTGCTCATCCAATAACAATCCAATCAATCTTAAACAATTGAAGGATAAAGTTGTTGCAAATTGAAAAGTAAACAAAATAAAGTGCAGCTGCAAGTGGAGTTGCAGCACGAAAGGAATCATTGTAATGGGAGTTGCAGCAACATAAATTAGAACAATAGAGCTACAAAGTGAGAGTAGTGGCAATGTGAATGAAAACAATCAAGAGTTGAAACATGCTTGTGATTATAACTCGCAAAAAATATAATCAATGTCAAACTACAATTTGAGTTTTCCAATTTAACAATAAGATATCAAATATCAATCACACATGAATTGTAATGACTATTCTTCCATATTTTAGAATTGTAGCGAAATGAGAAATAAAATAGCTACAAATTTAAATAAACAAAATTGAAAAGTAAAATCCTACGCTAATATACACAAAGTACTTGACTAAGGAGGGGGCCTTACCCCCTTATATAAGGCACCGAGATATGAAATCAAATCACACGATCATTCAACACACCATTACACAAGCATGAAGAAGAAATAGAACTATGTTATATTGCAGAAATATGAAATTTACAATAAAAACATAATGTGATTGTTAAAATAATGTCATTAATAAAACTTCTAAAGCAATTGCTCTTGAATTATTGGTTATTAATAAGCATAAATCTCTATGTTCAATGTGGGGTGTATTCTTTGCATATAAGAATATTGTGAATCTCAACATGATATGGGTCCATTATGCATCTTTTTATGTTGTTGTGGGTGGTCTTAATCCCATGGTTTTATACTCATTGTATTTTGATATTGCTTATTGGATTAGTGTTGAATGATGATGCTTAATACCTATATATTGTATTGTGGACTATTTTGTTCATACATTGAGAAAGAGGTCATTTATTTTTTAATTAAGGTTTTTCAAGGTAAATATATTATGTACTATGCAAGTGATATTGATCTTTCTATTTTTATTAAGAATAGATTAGTGTTTCTTCTCTTGCATACGTTTATCAATCACAATTTTTGTACACTCTAGATTTTGAGAATATATGAAAGGTATTGGGTTTAGGTTAATTTGATAGATGGCCTATATAGGTGGTGGACTTGGGGAATATGGAAACGGAATTACTCCATTTGAACCTCAAATGAAACATATAACAGTAGGCCTTGGATATGTTGAGATTGCATTACCAGATGCATCTACCCTTGTTACTTCAACTATCGATTCATAAGAACTGGAACCTACACCACATACTCCTACTATGGATTTGCAGGGAGAATGGGATATGAAGTAAAAAGTAGATTCCACGATATTTATATCGTGTGTGTGTGTGCGCGCGCGCACGTGCACGTGTGTGAATTCAATGTAGCTCAAGTGGCTAAGAGAAAAGTTGTCATCCTTCCCGCCTGAGTTAAAATCCCACTTTATGACATGATTGTTCTCTTTGTGAGCCAATTGTTGACCTAGACTTGAGCCCAGAAAAATATATTTTACCCTAGGTACCATCTTTAGAATGAAGGGAAGTACCCAGTGGGTTTCCCTTGGAAATGTATTATTTTTTAAAATAAAAATTATATATATAGTGATCAAATACCTTATCAATCTTCACCTCGTGCTTGACATTCTTATTTACACAATTTACTTATAGATTGACAATTAAGAGATGTAAATGAAAAAAATTGGTTTAGTCTAAAATAGGGTTTTTGACTAGTTATGGAACTTGTCTAAAATAGGTGTTCTGAGAAAAAAAAGTCATAACTTCTTCATAGATGCTCCAAATTATGTGAGAGAAACTCCATTGCAAATATTACAGTATTTATTATGTTTTTTGTGAGTTTTATAACTAGATATCAAATATTTAGCATGTGGCATCCTCTACAAGTTCGCTCTCTAGAATAAAACAGAATTCAGAAAGGTATGCCATTTTTCGCTATAAATCCTTTTCTGAGATGATCCAAGCAATGAAACTTGGAGGAATTTCAGATAATATATTGAAAAATATTGGGTACAAGTTTCAGACCTTTATTCATTATAGGTACGGAGTTATTCTTGTTGAAAGTTAGGGTTTGTGACTAATCCAAAAACTAGTCCCGTGAGACTGAAGTAAAGTTTGATGAAGATGTTATTCTCTTGTTTCTGAAGTTGAGGAAGGTCTGTAGGTCTATGATCACATACACTAGGTTTGTTATATAATCAGAATTATGTTTTTATGTGAATTTTGAAGGTTATGTCTTGATGTTATGATACATGCTTGATGTATGTTTTGGAGATTTGGGCACATGCTTGAGGCACATCTTCTCGTATTTGGTTGAGACACATCATTGATGATTCATTATGGTACATGGTGTATGGAATGATCGAGACATGTAATGAGTGATATGGTATATGGTTGAGGCACATCTCATGGTACATGGTTTATGGATGTTGGCACATGCTTGAGGCACATGGTTTGAGGTATATCTTGGAACATATTTTGGATGCATATCTTGGTGATGTTATGCTAAATTAATGGTGATGATAGTACATATTGAGGCACATCTTAGTGATGTTGTGGTTCATGGGTTAATGCATGTTATGGTACAAATCTTGGTACAGGTATTGGTACATGGTTGATTCATTTCATGGTACAGATCTTCATACATGGTTGATGCATTTCATGGTACAGATATTCATACATGGTTGATGTGACAATGACAGTGATACGTTGATGTGGCAGTGACAGCAACAGGTTTTTTTATCAGTGACAGTGGCAGTGACAATATCAAATGTAGTGACAGGTTGAGTCTACACTTTAGGACGACGGGATGGGGCAAGGAAAGGGGGTTGTATCCTCCTTCTGGCTGGTGCCTGAAAATATAGGGAGTTGGAGATTCCTTCAGGTTGGAGCCTGTAAATCAAGGGGTTGTAGCCTCCTTCTAGTTGGATCTAGATAATATAGGGAGTTGGAGCTTCCCTTAGGTTGGAGCCTATAAACTAGGGGGTTGGATCCTCCTTCCAGTTGTAGATGGAGAATTTAGGGAGTTGTAGATTTTTTCAAGTTGGAGTATGTAAACAGGGGGTTGGAGACTCCTTCTAGTTGGTGCTGTAGAATTGGGAAGTTGGTGCTTCCTATGAATTTAATATTGATATATATAAGAAA
>CBVK0102376222.1:0-13586 GCA_900067695.1 Picea abies
AATAGTAAATTGCCAAAATGGCCAGAAAATTGTTTTGAGCCATTTGGAGAATGTGGGTGGCCCCCGATATCCACCTAGATCAATCATGGGTCTCTTTTAGCACTTTGTCTGTGTCTTCACCTTCGAGACATCTTAATAGTACCCCATCATAATTGATCCGGAAGAGTACCAAATTTATAAGGTGATATTGTGCAAATTTTAACCTAAGAGCTCTCCTTTCCCTAGGGTGGAGGTTTTTGGGACAAGTCCCATGATGTAGAAGATAAGTTAAATCTTTATACCAAGACTCTTGTCCTGGGGAGATGTATGATACTTCTCCACACCATAGTTCCATTTCGTTCTCCCATACAGAAACTTCATTTACTTGGTCCTGGGCTTCGGCTACAAGCTTTCATAACCCTTGTCCTCTTACTAGTTTGGCAGGTTTTATATCTAGGTCGAATTCCTGGACTACCGCCATCCATTTCCCTCTTCTTTCCCCCATCTCTTGTTGGGTAAAAAAGGATCGGATTGGAGGGTGTGGCACAATCACTTTAGTGTGATTCTTAAGGATGTAAGACCTGAAATGTTGTACTACCTTATATACCGCATAGGCATGTTTATCTATAGCAGGATAGTTGAGCTCAGCTCCTTGGAGATTAGTGCTCATGAACAACATTGGGGCCTCATTGTTGTCGTCATCCTTTTGAGTCAAAACTGCAGCTAATGATTTGTCGGAGGCGAAAGTATAAAGGGAGAAGTCTCTATCGAAGTCGGGGCTTCGTAACACCGGGGCCCGGGATATAGCATCTTTGATATTGTTGAAGGCATATTTTCGATCATCAGCCCACTTAAATTCAGCATCCTTGCAAATCATTTTTTTTAAATGTTTGATGATTTTTGCGAAATCGGGAGTGAATTTCGTTACAAAATTGATTTGCCAGAAAAAGGACTACATAGCTTTCTTGTTATGGGGCAAGGGAATTTGAGCTATGGCCTTAATCCTTTTCAAGTATATGTGAATGCCTACTTGATATATAATGTGGCCTAATAGCTTACCTTCCTCAACACCAAAGATAGTTTTCTTGGGGTTTAAGGATATATCGTATCTCCTGCACCTTTCAAAAATCTGAGTTAAGTGTTGGATGTGCTCTTCTCTATTCTTCGAATACATTGTCACGTCATCCAGATACACTACCACACATTTATTGATTAGTCCCCAAAAATCTACGTCCATCGCCATTTGGAAGGTCGCTCCTGCGTTAATTAACTCGAAAGGCATGCATTTATACGTGAAAGTTCCCCATTTGGTTCGGAAGGTGGTTTTTAAAAGATCTTCCTCCGAAACCAAAATCTGGTTGCAACCTGAGAAACCGTCTAGTAGAGAGAACATCTCCAAGACGGATACAGTCAGCAGGAGTTGTTCCATCGGAGGGACTGGGTAATTGTCCTTTTCTGAAGCTCTGTTGAGGTTCCTAAAATCTACGCATAAGCGATTTTCACCTGACTTTTTCCTCACCGGGACAAGATTTTCTACCCAGGTGGAATGCCTAACCTGAAAAATTATTTTGGCATCTAAAAGTTTCTTTAATTCCTGATACATGAGAGGTTCCAGGGATGGATGATATTTTCAGAGCTTATGTTGGAAAGGTTTTACTTCGGGTTTTAATGGGATTGTGTGTTGAATGATGCAGATATCATATGTTTTCAGATCCCTATAGGACCAAGAGAAGACATCCTGGCATTGTCTAAACAATTTGAGATAAGCTTTCCTTTCTTCCTTAGATATAGTCTTTCCGAGATTCACATTCTTTGGGTTCTCTGGGGTGTCAATATTTATAGTTTCATGCAGGGGACATGAACTACCGGTCTTTGCGTTTCTAGATCCCTTAAATCACTCTTTTAGATCAAACATATTTTCTAGATTAGCTATCCTTTTCGAGATCATGTGAGCCTTTGATTTATCCATAGGCTAGCCTATCCAAGGATCGGTCTCTATTGATTGTTGTTGGAATTCTTCATCGTCAATAGCGATATCTTTGATTTTTTCTTGGTTGGTCAAGAAGTTTATGATCTGTTCATCTCCTTCAAATACTTTCCAATTGGATATGTTATCAGGTACCGATGGTTTGTAGAGCAACTCCATAGTGAATCAGGAGGATTCATAATCCTCCAGAGGTGACAGCCTGGAAGTGGTTGTGGCCAAGGAGTCAGCAAGAGTATTCTTAGCTCTGGGGATCGTTGCAATATTGAAGGCTTCAAAGTGCTCTATTAACCTATGCACCTCCTACTGATATTTCTTTAGGTGAGGAGAATTGCAATGTATAGTATTCCTTACTTGTCTAACAATAATTTCAGAGTCTATGAAAACTTTCAATTCTTTGACATTCAAATGTATGGCTTTCTTTAATCCTTGTACTAGGGCTTCATATTTAGCATTGTTGTTGGTACATTCTAACTCTAGCCTACAAGACAAGAAATGACGTTTACCTTTAGCATCTATGAGGATGCACCCTGATCCTGACCCTTCTTGTGATTTAGATCCATAAAAATAGAGGGCCCAAATTTGTGAACGACAATCGCTCTTTTCCTTTCCCTTGTTAATTTCGCGCCTCCCCGTCTTTTTTTCCCTAATCTCCAGTGCGGGGTTCTGACCAAAGAGGGTGTCTCCCATCAGTATTGGTGACTCCTCTTGAAAAACCATTTCGGAGTTTTGGATAATAGGGATGTCAGAAAAAGAAGAGCAAAGTTTCCGAAGTAGGAATCACAGGAATAATTACCCAATACAGGGAAATCTGTGGATGAGGGTTCATTCGGGGTTTCTAGATCAGTGACCGTATGTTTCAAATATCTCTCCCTATCGATTCTAAACCTGTTCTTGTATCCCTTCAGCAGTAGCCAAAGGTGCACCCAGTCTATACCGAAATACCCGTTTAGCTTTTCAGACTAATCTCGACTCAGTAATAGCCCATATGCCTCTAGGATATATACTACAATGATGTCAATCACTTGCACAAATGTGGGATGTGTCGATATTATAATCATCACATCTTTGAGTTCTCCTATGACCTTGACCTGGGTTATGTATAGTTGAATGATATGTTTATCACTGTTGAGAGGAATGGCATTTAATTTTTTGCAAACAGAAAAGGGAATAGCGTTGTAAGAAGCTCTACAATCTACCAAACAGTTATGAAGGTTTCTATTGAAGACTTCAAATGTTAAGAGGAATGGTGGGACAAAAGGATTTTCCTTTCTATCTCCCAAACAAGTGTTCACAGTTGGTTTTCCCACCATATCTATGGAAGATAGATTTCTTTCTAAACCATTACCTCCCGTCGGGTTTTCTACTGAGCTCAAAGCTTGCAACAGAAATTATTTCTACTGAGGAATCTTGCATATGTCCATGACTGATATATTAGCCTTTATCTTTTTCAAATATTCTACCACGGTGTACTCTAGTTTGGGTGATTCCTGGGTATGAATGCTTATAGGGTTATTTCCGAGAGCGAAGGACATTTTTGGGCGATCGGGATTTAACTTACTTTTCGAGGCTTGGGCAGCGTTGGTATCTTTCGAGCCAGGAAGACCCTTACTATGTGTCTGTACCACTGAAACTTCCGCAGATTGTTCCTGAGACTCAAAAAAGTCATCAGAAGGGATGATCAGTTTGGGATCCCATATCATCATGGTTGTATCTCTTGGTGGGTCAATATCTTCCTGGTCAGCAATATTCATAATCGAACTACTTGGCTTTTCGGTGAGGGAGACTTCATCTAGAAATCGATTTTCCATCAAATTCATGGCATGCACCCATTGAGGGCAGTCTCTTTCGGAGTGGTTTTCCTGATGATAAGTGCAGAAAGAATCAGATGCAACCTTCCCTAGATCGATATTTAAGTTAGTTGGGGGAGGTTCAATAGCTTTGAATAGATAGCTTCTTTTAAAGAAAGGTTTATAGGGCCTTTGGCCTAGGTTTCCCTCTCCTGCATTTGTCTTCGTGTCTATGAGATCGTTTGATAATTTCTTAGACATGCATTGTAAATCTTCTATATCCCCCTTATCTTTGTCAGGAGTTTGTTCAGTTGGTTTTCCTGACGGTTTAGTCAAAAGGAGTCCTCTTATGGGAGGGGGTTGGGCTTCTTTTTCTACTAGGGAAGCCTGAAATTCTTTACATCCTTTCATCTGGAATTCTATTGTCTTGGCCTCTTCAAAATTTTCCGCCAAGGTTTTCTTAACATCTCTTTTTACAAACATAGAAATAGAAGCCAGGAGCACGTTAGCATAAACCTCAATTTGCAACTCTTGAGTTGGTCTTTCCATGGGATGGAATTTGTTTAAGATGGTCGTGAATATTTGATTGAAATATTTGACTCTCTCTTTCGGACTCATGGTGGCTGCGAACAACTCAGCCATCAGAGCTCCCGTAGTAGTTTCCTCTGCAAACTTATCTAGGAAATCTTTCTAGAACTTGGTCCAGCTGGTTATATATCCTACTAGCAGATTAAAATACCACATGGAAGCTGAATTATCAAACATGTAGGGGAAGATTCTAGAGACTACATCCTCATGTTGAACATTCATAAGTCTGATCACGAGTATGAATTTCTTGATATGATCTTCGGGTAATCCATAGGTTTCAGGATTGAACTTAGGCAACAACTTCTCTGGATGTCGGGGAAGGTCATGGACTGGTCTCGGGAGGGCCAAAGCGTCTTTGTCTAACCAGGGTTGATTGTTTAGATGTGCGTTCCACCTTTCATCATTATGGTCATTTTTTCCTTCCATATCTTCAGACCCTGATTTAAACTCCTCTTCTTTCGAGAAATCGTCTGGTTCATAGATGTTGTCGATTGGCATTTTGGGTATCAAATCAAGAGTTTCTTGGATTTCGATAATCGTGAAATCTATTAAGTCTTCTATTGAGTGTACGAAAACCTTGTCGAGAGTGCTAACCACTGGTCTTCTTTGTTGTTTTCTTCAAGGGAGTATGGGAGCTAAGGACAACACACCGATCTGTCCAGCATAGGCTCTTGTGATTCTTTTGAATTGATTTACTTTCTCGTGAGGAAGGGCATAAGTTATTTCAGGGTGAAAAGGTTCTTCCTCGGGCTGGGGTGAGTCACCCTCTTTGGGATTACTCAGTGTGTGTGGGTTGTCTCGTGAATGACTAGCCATGCATGTGTGTTGTTACAAATCTGTAAGTTGTTTGAAATGATATATAAAATATATATTCAGCCATTCATTCTTAGGCCCTCCTTCTAGCGCCAATTCTGTTGATGGGTCTGAAATTCCTTGATTCAACAGTAGGAACCAAACCTACCACCGAGGCCCAATTAGACTCTACAATGTTTAAATATGGAATGGTTCTCCAGATCTTGCGATCCAGCCTAATTATCGATGGGCTTTGTGTTTTCTTGTGAAAGCTCTTCCTTCAGTTAGGAATATTTTCTTCTGTATTTTCTCTTGGGTGGGACTGGTATGAAAGATGCAAGCCAGTATAAACCGACTTGACAGCAAACAAGATTAATTTTTAACTACTGGGGAAGAGGCTGAGCTTGGGATAACCCATTGCTTACACATGCAGACAATGACTCTATACCACGGGCCTAGTACTAATACATCAACCATGTGAGCATACAATTATTGTCTGAGAAACTAATTATCAGAAATAAATCACATATGTAACAAGATAATGGCAAGAAAAATAATTCATCTACCATAACCATTCATCATATAATAACACAATGATTCATTTTCATCATTAAAGCTAGGAACATTAAAACATTGCACCAGATAACTTGACAATAGAATTAATTTCTCTTACTCATTACTGCATCCTTCATGAAACAGGATAGGAAGTAGTTCTTCTCCAAGTCCAATCACATGAAAATAGTCTATCTTTGGTCCAGAAGGACTTCTCAATTCATAGCAGCTTCAAAATAATTCTTAACAACTAGAAAGAAAGAGTTCTTACAACAACCATTGACCTCTCACTAATTGGTCAATGTATTTATTTATAACATAAAGTTTAACTGAAATTAACGGCTAAGTGCAGTTTAAGGAAAACAAAATTCACCACGTGGTGTCATCTTATGACAGTTTATTTAACCGTCAACCCAAGATATCTCTTGAAAAGGGTGAGTTCTCTCATATTCATACCAACTGACAAACAGTTCATCACAAGTCTGGGCCCATGGAAATATGTGTTGTTCCATCGGAGCTACATATATTCCCCTGATGTGCACTACATGCGCCCGGTACTTTGCTAGACTGGAGACCAACTATTGTAGCATGGTTCAGGCTCTGATCAGATGTTCTATGAATTGTATCACTTGCCCTAGTCTTGCATCAGTCATCTTTGCGAGTTCTTCAGTCCATAGAGAATCTTGTTTAGCGTGCGACTTCACTATGTCGCTCAGATCGGCAAAGTTGTTGGGGGTAACAAACTCGAAGAGTCCGATATCTTTCATCACTTTATTAATTTTTTCCCAGTGCTTCTTGCATTTGATCCACTGCTCTTGAATTTCTCGGTGTGAGTCATGAGACATCTTAGCCTAGTACTCGGCTGACATCGTCATATGATTAAGACTACTTTTTCCAACCGTTTGGACGCCATGTTATTCTCTGTTTCGGCCCTGCTGGACTGCCTCAATGTACTCGAGTCTTTCTACTACTCATTGTGCCCTTTCATACCATTTCTCCATATCCTTGCATGTTGTGAGTGCCATGAGAGTGTCCTCCTGGAACTCAACTATTTTCGTAGTTAACAGGTGTCGTTCTTTCTTGAATTTGTTGTAAACTTCTTCGAACTCACCTTTTAGGTACACGATAGTCTGCGTGGTGCCTTTATAGTATTCATCCAAGTGACGCAAGTGTTCAATATCCTATAGGGCAGTGGCTAGTTCCTTTTCGTCTCTCTTGGCTCTATCCAGGGTGGCATTCGAGAGTGACTTTCCCATGCCAAGAAGTTCATACATTTGGGCATTTTTTTTTGATCAAGTTCTCCTCTATAGTAACCAAGATGGAGTGATCCAATGTGATCCTTCTTCTTTCTTCCTTCATTTTCACGATGGCCTTTCTCTTTTGATCTTAGGAGATGGCATAGATATCTGCTACCTCATCTACCAGCTCTGGTATCTGTCGACCACCCCACGTGAGCGTGTTTCCCAAGATGTCGGTGGTGTATACTCGTTCAAGATTGGGCTCCTGAACTTCCTCACTGTGCCTTTTAGGCCCGGCCTCTTCTTGATGCTCATCGAGGATTTGGGTGTTGGGCAGAATAAATATGGTGGGTACATCCTTGTTACTTACTTGCTCATTGGTCGCAAAACCGTCGATTTCCTTTTGCAAGGATTCTTTCTTCAACTCCTATGGTTTGGGCTTGTCCTTAAGAGTTGCCTCGGTATCCGATGTATTGTGTCTCTCTGTTTTGAGGCCACTTTTGGATTTTGTTTCCTTTTGTAGGACCTCTTTTGTTTGAACTTCGGGCTCCGGGGAAGAAGTCTTCTCATAACCATTTTCCTCGTGGACATGCATAGGGGTGTAATGAGATGACTCTGGGCTCTCATCGTCGCTGTATATATTTATAAGCTTGCTCTGAGGGTTAGGCTTGTGCATTCTGACTGAAAACTTGCTTGTATATGGTTGAGTCGTCCTGCCTATCAGCAACCTTTCCAGTGATGCAATGGATTCTGAACCATCTGACCCACTGATGTTACCAAGGTTTGTGAAATCGGGGTTGCCTAGCTCCGTAGGGCCTCCTTCTCGTATATCAGTTGGATCCCTAGCTGTTATGATGAGGTCTAGGTTATACTCCATCCACTTTATTAGAAGTTGGGCCTGCTGCCAGAGATGTCCCCCTGTCCCCTGTTCAACTTGAACCTCGGGGGAATCCCTGATTAGTACTCAAGATTCCTGATAAACCTTTGCGGCTCTAATGTCTTCTTGGGGGTCGCCCACCACTTCACCCAGTTTCGATGTTATCATCCCTTCTCAGGTCCTGAGAATTGATTGCTCCAAGTTCATCTCTTTCTCTTCCCAACTCATGGCTCTGAACTAGCTTGTTCCAGGGTCAGTCATCCCTGTCGCCACCTTATTCCAGTCTTGAGCATTTTTGGCGAAAATTTCATCTTTAAACCGGTCATGAACATAAGGCCAACAGGATGATATTTGTGATGTGTTTTTCAGGACCAGACCTTTGGGATCGTGTTTGCAAAAATGACTAGTTTGGAACTGGAATTCCAGTTCACTTATCCCTTCTTGCTTAGCATGCGCGGTGCCTTCGACCATGTAGAAGCCAATATGAAACCCATAAGGTATTAAGGCCCACTTCTTGTCCTTTACTAAAGTGGCATTATTGTTAATATTATGGTATCTTCGGGAGGTATTTACCCCCACGTGTGAACCTGACAAGAATAGAAGACCCCGGGAAGCAAGCGAAAACCTAATGAGTTGGCTAAGAACCCTAGAAGCCTTGTCGGCTCAAGAAGATAATGTATATTAGGTTAATAGCCTCCAAGAGAAGAAGTCGGCCAAAATTAATAATAATATACTAGAAGGAGAAGTCAGCCCTAGCAAACTGGCAGGATTACTATAAATATAGGGTGCCAATTCTCATTTACAACATCTCAGAATTGCAGTTTTCCCAGTTGGTGCGCACTGCAGGTTGCAGTTTGGTGCGCAGGTTTGGAGGAGGGTTGCAGGTGCAGCTGCAGTAGCAACTAGTTCTCAGTATTGGCTTGAATATCTCTTGGCTAGGGTTTGGACTATCTGATCAGATTTTTGTGATGCGCTATCCTTGGGGATTGATGCGCTACTCTTTGTTTGGCTATCTAGCCTAGGGTTTGCTTCCGGAGGAATTCTCAATCAAGGTTAAAGTAATCGGAGGGAGGCTTCGGCCTATGGTTGGGTGAAGAAGGTATCATAAATGGTAAAATGATCTCATCATCTTCTATATTCTAACAGGTTATGGGCCCATGCCCCTTCAGTCAGCCTAAAATGCTGGAAGGAAACATAGCCGCTAGATATTGAGCTCGTTGAGGAACTGTCGCTAGGATTACTAGTAGGAGTTGCTTCCAAAAGCACTGCAGCTAGGGTTACCAGCAGAAGCAGTTGCAGAAACCCTAAACCTCTTGTTGAGGCACCTTAAGTGATGATATTGACCTAATCTCTGGATAGATCAGTGCACCCTAGCCCGACGCATCTCCTGGTACTCTCAGAAGGCAGAGACATGAAGTTTAGATTTCTGGTCAAATCTAGGGTTTGACCAAGTCAAGCAAGCCATGACGAAAGATGGAGCCTCTAACTTCAAATCATGGTAGACAAGGATTGACCTCATCCTTGCTAAGAATAAAGTGTTGGATATTGTGAAAGGAAAGATCGTGAAGCCAGAGTTTAAAGAAGGAGAAGAGAAGGAATCATAGAACATTGCAGCTATGGAGAAGTTCAAATATGTTGACATCAATTCCATGAGTATCATAGTAGATTCCATAAAAGACCACCTGATACCCTACATCTCCCATCTTGACTCATCGAAGAAGATGTACGATGCCCTAACAAATCTCTTCTCAGTCAGAAACATTGGACAAGTTATGAGTATGAAGAATGAGCTCTGTGACATGAAGATGAATGATGATGAAAGCATAACATCATACTTTGTAAGGATCTCCCAGCTAAGAGATCAACTACAAGCTATTGAAGAGATCACTTCAGAAAAGGAATTGGTGAACATAGTACTCAATGGTCTTCCCAAGACATGGGATGCATTTTCCGCAAGCATGAACACAAGGAAGGAGTACTCGACATTTGAAGAACTTTGGACTTGTTGTGCTCAAGAAGAATCAAGGATCAATGCAAAAGATAAACCTCAAAAGAAATATGATGATCAAGCCTTCACAGCAAGATTCAAGAACTTCAGGGACAAAAGAAAGTTTGATTCAAGAAGGAAGCCAAAACAAAGAAAAGACATTTCAAAAATACAGTGCTTCAACTGTCAAAAGTAAGTTCACTACAGGAATCAGTGTCCCAAGCTAAAGAAAAGGAAGGAGAAACATGAAGCATCAATTTTCGAAGAAAAGAAATCTGCAAAGAAGACTAAGTAGGATGGAAGAGACTTCTTCTACTAAAATATAACAACACTCTTCTTTGTTTCTTGCACATATCTTGCTTGCATTGTCCTTGTACATATCTTGTATATCTATCTCTTGGAATATAATGTGTTCCAAGAAGAACTATACCTATGGAAGAACAAAAAGATAAGAATGAATATTATTAGATATTACACATGAAAGAATGAAATATATCATGTGAAAGCTATTACAAGATAAGCCGAAATCAAAATCAATCCTAAAGAGACTTAGAAGTCGGACATCAAGAGAAATTGGAGAAAGACTTATGACGAAAACTAAGATGGAAGTGTGGACTCTGTTAGACAAGAGAGCCAATTATATATTGCAGAAGACAATAAGGATGCAGATGGAAGCGTGGACTCTATTATATATTGTAGAAGACAATAAGTACGAAGACGGAAGCATGGACTCAGTCAGATGAAAGAAGCAGATTATATGCACTTATACATGAAGCAAGGATCAGGAGGGAGCTAATCCTATGATGCATTGAAGATGATGAAATATATATATATCCATGGTAGCAGTCATGGAAGATAGCACCTATTCAGTTCAGCCACAAAAGAAGACTTCCTCAGAAGTCTTAAAGTATTCTTGGTTGTCCATCCAGATCTGTGATGCTATGATGAAGGTAAGAAGTGAAACCTTTAGGGTATGGAATCTATAAGAAACTCCATGGACCCAAGAGCTAAAGAAAATTATGAAGAAGAACATGAATATTCCAAAAAAGAAGAACCAGAACAACCAGTCATTATATCAAAGAATCACAAGACTACCAAGCCTAATATGAACTCACTAAAAGCAATCAAGCAAAAGAACTGAAAGTCGTGATGAAGAACAGTGTACGGAAGACTTATGAATGAAAGCATTACGAGATGCAGAACTAGAGGTTCTCTCATATGGAGGGAGAAGACTATGATGATTGATTGTTCCAAGTACACCAGACTTATCTCTATATAAGTCATTATATTATCCGCAACATCCATGAGTCAGAATTCTACATCAGACGAATGCAAAGAATGTTCTCTAGAGAAATTGAATAAAGAGAATATGAAGAGAAATCTAAAGACTTTGAGACATACCAGAAAGAGACTCTTGTATGCAGATAAGAAGAAGACAACTTGGTGGAGAACCTCCAGTGCACAGCAGAAGCGTGGTGAATATTTTCTATAACATCAAGATGACTACTCAGAAGATCAGATCTCATGATGACAGAAGAAGTGCCACATGGATATGTTCTAGTTCTCCAACTATACTCTATTGTTCAGATCTACATGAAGCCTTCATAGTGTTCCAGACTACAGTACAAGCATTACACTATCCATGATGAAGTCCAAAAAGGAGAAAATGATTTTTGAAATACATATCTCCACAGATGAGTAGATAAGCCTACATTTTGGTAAAGCCTCTATTCAAGATGAAAGAACTTGCATACTCAAGCTAGAGCTCGTGGAAATGACTCCCTTAGATGGAATGAAAGACTCTCCAAACTAGAACAAGGTACGCAAACATTTATTTTTGTGATTGAAATAAATCTCCAGTTAGGAGGGAGCATTGAAAATATCATTTATCTTTGTAATTGAAAAATAGTCCAGATTGGACAGATGCTTTCCTGTTCAGAAAGTGGATTGAGATTTCTGATGGACAATGACTTCCCATTGTAGTTAACATGGGAGGCAGACTGATTGTTGATGTATCATAGACAGCGACTTCCCATTATGGGGAGTGGTCTAGGATAGTCATTCTTCTTGGCAGTCACTCTGAGTAGTGGTCAAGTAGAATGGTCTGCCTCGTCGGGAAGTCATTCTTTCGAAGTTCATAGTTGTGAGAAGTTTCAAAGAATCGTCCATTTTGGAGGTTGATGCAGGACAGACATTCCTCGAGGGTTATACATTCTCTCCAGGTTACACTTTAGTGTCGGAGGAATGGCTTATGGTGGGGAATGTTCCGGACAGTTATTCCTTGAGGGAAAACTCATTCTCTCCAGGTTACACTTTTTTTATTGTCGGAAGAATGGCCTAGGGTGGGGAGTAGTCCAGGCTCAGCAATCAGGGACAATTATTCCTCGAGGGCAAACTCATTCTCTCCAGGTTACACTTTGTTTAGTGTCGGAAGAATGGCCCAGGGTGAGGAATAGTCCAGGACAGTCATTCCTTAGGGTAGACTCATTCCCTCCAGGTTACACTTTGTTTAGTGTCGGAGGAATGGCCCAGGGTAAGGAATGGTCCAAACATTTCTTGAGGGCAGACTCATTCTCTCTAGGTTACACTTTGTTTAGTGTTGGAAGAATGGCCCAGGGTGAGAAATGGTCCAGGTTCAGAAATCAGAAATAATCCTTCTTCCTTGGTTGAGAAGAATGGGGCAGATAGACCATTGTTGATATTCTATATTGAGGGTAGACATTCTTTCAGATCTCATAGATGTGAGTGAAATATTGGCCCAGATGATTCAATTTTTATCATAACATTGTTTCTATGCAGGATGCTATCAAATGTTTGTTATGAAGACTATATGACAGTAGATGAGGACTACTGTGGTGAATATGTTTCACCATTCGCAACCATACGTTGTTGATCAAGTACTTATGTATTACTTGATGTGGTAGTGAACCACTGGATTGTACTACTATGAATAGACATAGGCATGTTCTATCCTTGTTCTAATTGACTTGAAGACTATCAGCAGTTTATTGGAGATAATGATCATTCAGATGAATGATGAACAGAGATTTTCCAGACAGAAAATAGTTCAGAGCCTTTACTCCTCTTGTATCACTCTATGGTGAGAGTGACTTATCCAGCATCAAATCTAACTACTCAGATGAAGTATGGTTTTGAGAGATGATGCAGCTGATGGTGATGGTGATGCTCATGATGTAGTCATGAAATAGTCTAGATGACTATATTGATGCTACCGAGTAAATGGTATGTTTTGTGCTCAAGTCCATTACCTATAAATACCTCTCTATCTAGGAGGGAGTGTTAATATTATGGTAGTTGCGAGAGGTATTTACCCCCACATGTGAACCTGACGAGAATAGAAGACTCTGGGAAGTAAGATAAACCCTAATGAGTTGGCTAAGAACCCTAGAAGCCTTGTCGGCTCAAGAAGATAATTTATATTAGGTTATTAGCCTCCAAGAGAAGAAGTCGGCCAGAATTAATAATAATATACTAGAAGGAGAAGTCAGCCCCAGCAAACTGGTGCACACTGTAGTTGTAGTCTGGTGCGCAGGTTTGGAGGAGGGTTGCAGGTGCAGCTGCAGCAGCAGCTAGTTCTCAGTATTGGCTTCAATATCTCTTGGCTAGGGTTTGGACTATCTGATCAGCTTTTTTTGATGCGCTATCCTTGGGGATTGATGCGCTACTCTTTGTTTGGCTATCTAGCCTAGGGTTTGCTTCCAGAGGAATTCTCAGTCAAGGTTAAGGTGCTCGGAGGGAGGCTTCGGCCTATGGTTGGGTGACGAAGGTATCGTCAATG
>CBVK0102376325.1:0-12645 GCA_900067695.1 Picea abies
ATATATATATATATATATATATATATATATATATATATATATGTTTACTATTCTTTATTTTGTTAACATTATGGATTTTATATTTTGGTTTTTAATTACAGATGATGTTGTTATTTAAAAGTAATTTAAAATTTTCAAATATTTTTGCATCAATTCTAGATTGAATATGAATATTAATAAAACAAAGATAATGATCAACAAATCTAAAAATATCATTTACCTGAAATTTATTTGTGATAACAACAACTTAAAAGAAGCTCTTCCTACAAATATCTTAGAATTGACATTAGCTAAAAGAAGCTCTTCATACAAATATCTTAGAATTAACATTAGCTAGAACTATAGTGTTAAAAAAAGGATTAACAAATGTTGGAATTTTTTTACCGTGGAAAATAATTGTAAAGAAGTTGAATTCTAGTTTTGGGAAAAATAAGCTTTTTTTACTCACTTATTAGCCCAATGATTCTATATGGTTGAAAAATATAAGGTTGCAATGTTTTTATGGAGACTTGTAGTATGATTGAGTGAATCCAAAAGTGCTTTATGATACACAATCTTAGAATTAAAAGCCATATGTTGTTTCCTATATTTCTTTTAGAGGTGGGTCGTGGAGAGCAAAGAGTAAGTTTATAATAGGGTACTTCTTGTACACGTGTTAGTTCATTGACATGAAGAAAAAAGTCTTACTATAACAAGTTCATACATTATTAAAAGTCAAGGCTAAAAAGAGGATGAACTCAAGATGTTATTTTGTGGCTTCATTATTTGGTGGTTGAACAACATTAATATTTTTGTCATAACTAACTACAAAAAAAAGCCATGGTGGTACAATGAGATTGAGATTAAGAAAAAAATGGTTTACCATAAACAAGTCATTAACTTTAAGTTCAGAAGATCAAAATTATCTTTGTTACTGCTAGTTTTAAGAAGAAAATAAATATTGCAAAAATAAGCATGAACTCCCATGAGCTTCATAGTAAAACTAGGAGGTCAACTAAACCTAAGACACTCCAGAAGAAAGAATTTGCAAAGTCTACAATTTAACAAGGTAGAAGATGAAAAACAATTTTTCTTAGAGTGCACAACTTACACATAGAATAGATCTCATTTTGAAAACATTTGTAATACCATTTGTATGTATAATGTATAAACTTATGAAAATGAAAGTGAGTGAGCCCAAAAGGTTAGCTCAACGAATTGTTGCTAATGTCACTAGGCATTTGACTAGTTCCATGCCAGTAGGTTCTTGGTCCAAATTTCCATGGTGAGGTGCAATAGTGTATGCTGAGCAATTTATTAGGGATGTCATTCATGAATGAGTTGAAGCATCCCTTGGATTTCCCACAAAGTTTTATTTAAAAAAAAAAATGAACCAAAAATCTTATTTGCATGTTTTTTAATTGTAAAATAAATAAACTAAAACACAATAATCAATTTTTTTTTGTTAATGTTCAATAAATCAATGTTAGTGTTAATGGGTGGTAGCGTTGTAGTCACCATCATCTCATCTATACTAAATTGTTTTGTATACTTTTTTAATATTATATTTAATCAACTTATGTTATGTATTATATTAAAGTTAAACATGATATTATACATCTCCCTCATATTAAATTATAAACTAAACTTCACTTTTCTTAATATAATAAAAATAATAATTTATTACACATAATATTAAAAAAAAAAAAACGGTACTCTCAATTATATTAACCCGACATGTAGTAAAGTTTTCATCATTTAATTACATTTAGTAAGTGTCATTAACGCATCATGAAATGGGTAGGGTATAATCACATTGGTCCCGTCGTACACTCTAAAGATTTAGGTAGCATGCTCGTTTAGAATACAAAAATCCTCACCTTATCTTTATAAGAAACATTATTAAGGTTTAAAAAAAATACAATCACCATTGTCTTTTGAACTTGGATAATACGTTTTTTGGATTAATGCTTTAAATATCAAATGTCAATTAATTATGTGTTGGAAATAGTTATAGAATCCTATGTCGATTTCTCCCGAAGACATGCATGATTAATTAATTAATTTTAATATATTTGGTTTCCAACTTCTCACTACCAAATATATCATTTAAATTGTTGTTAAAACAATTATACAATGACTTATAATAAATTTATAATTCAAATGAGTGTTAAAACAATTATAAGTTAATAAGTTAACTTCTGAGTTTAGTAAATATGACGTGAAAATATATATAAGGATATTTAATTTGCTTAATATAAATAATGGTAAATAAATTAAGACAAGGGACTTTTTTTTAATAAGTTACAAAGTATTGTATTATCTACTATAAAAATTTACATATAAATATATTATTTATTGACATTTAGGTTGTCATGAGAGGAAACCAATCTAGTGCAACCATTGTTCAGTTTCAAGACTGTTTTGAGGGGCCAAAAAATAATACAATAATTGATTAAAAGAGATACATTCACTAATGCACAGTTTGGTCATCAAAATGTCTATCTTATTATAAGTTAAATCATTAAAAATGTAACCAAAATAGCACCAATGGCCAAAGCCATCGTTAAGCATTGGGTGAAACCTTATCATTCAGAGAAGAAGGTTGGCCACTCATCGACATAGGAACATGAAAATGCATCAAGATGGTGTCTTGGGCTGACAATTTTGAAGCTGGACGCTAGAGAGCCTCGCTTGCATGCAAAGCCACTAGTCGAGAGATGCGCTGATTTAGCATTTCCATGCTAAATTTCAGATCTCCCATTTTGTGATGGACTTCAAAGACTTCAGATCTCCCATACTCATCTGGTTCCTCTCATTGTCCATGAAATGGGAGTTGTTAATACTTTGAATGTCGATGGGATGTAGCATATTTATCATAATTTCACTTGGAGGTTCGAGCTTCCAAGTGACATTACTACTTGCCTCCATCTACTTTGGATGAATTTCATGATGACACCGCATCTAGAGAAGACGAGGAATTTTAAAATTATATGTAAATATATAATTTAATAATTAATAAATAAAAATAAAAATAAAAATTCACAAATATAATTAAATATATCACTAAGAAATTACTGAAAGAAGTGAAGGATCACTAAATTATAAAAATAGAGGTAAAATTTATAAATTCATAAACATGTATATTGAAAATTTTTACTGAGTAATCCAACTATAAAAATGACTAACAACTATATAATAAATTGAAAACCGAACACATAATTATTAAAAAACGAAAGAAAATTTTTTACTAGGTAATCCAACTATGAAAATGACTAACAACTATACAATGCATGGAAAACCCGACACATAGTTATTAAGAGACCAAATCTATTTTCATTTTTACATTATGACAAAGTACATATATTACAATCACAACTTCTGATGTGATTTCCAACTTAATAACATAACTCTCTATGTAATAGATAATATTGTCTAAAAGATAATACCTAGAAATTTTCCAACTCTCTAATATTATTTGTATCTCATTTGTTAAATATTATTTAACCCATTTTTCCTAGTGAAGAATGAATAAATAATGTAGTTTATTACCATATGTATTTACTTTAATTTTAAAGTTATTCTGTGTTAAGATGGATAAAAAATTAAGAGACAAATCTAGTAATGCTTAAAAAATATTGAATTGAAATTATATATAGAGAGAAAAATATATTTTTGAGTAGGGATTTTGATTTGTAAATTATGATGAATATTTTACTCGAATTGTTCATTACAACAAATCTTATAATATTATGAAATATTAGATTATGTAGGTTTATCTTTTTAGATTTCAGATTTATTTTCTCAAGCTTAATGTTGAAATTAATGAAATAAGTGAAAAACAAAAAGGGAAAAACAAGTAAATGATTACACCATCCACACAATTGAACTTAAGATGTATCTTGGGAAACTCAATATGGGAGAAAACCCAGCTAGAAGGCGAGACCTATGCTATGATCTCTTTTCTTCAGTAATGAAATGCAAGTACAAAGAAATAGACACTCACTATGGAGTTTCTTTTGATACTATGGTCTGAATGGCTACTACATAGTCATCTTCTTCCTTTGTTAGTCTCTCAAATCCCACTCCTAGATGATTGGCTCAACTATGGAGCAAGTACAATTCTAAAGAATGGAACCCCTTCTCTTCCTAGTGGCCTAACATTTAACATAGCCACATAGTCATCTAGGGTTAGGGTTTTTGCATACTCAACCCCCAATTAGTGATAAGGTTTTGGATCTTTTAGAATATTCATGTAGGTGTTTTAGAATATTCTTGAAATTCCACATGTGGCTAGCTCCACATGTGTGAGTAATCGGGGCTAACATGACATACACTCACCATGGTGGTCAACAAGGTCGATCAACTTGTAGGAGGCTTAAATTCCTCATATGAGCTCTGATTGAGGCAATTTTCTCACCATTGGAAATGTCTTAATGTGTAGAACAATTTGGGAAGGTTGTAGACCCCAAATTTCTGAACTAGGACCTGCCATTAAAATGGGCCTTGCAAGCCAATTCCTTCAATTTTCCACCCCAAAAGTATTAAGATAGATGAAAAATTATATGATGGTCCATTCCAAATCATACCTCACCATTTAGGGAGGATTTTGGTCCCCAAAATATTCTACTAAACAAGGTGAGGAAAATTTTCCTCTACCTTCTCCTTGGAGTATAATTTTTGCTTTCTTGGAAGTTGTCCTTTCAACCCAATCTACTAAAAGTCATGCTTCCCATGTCTAGTAGTTCTTGACTTCTTCTATAAAACTATATATTTTTCCATCTCTACCTGATATTCTGGTGCTAATTCCTCTATTGTAGGTAGTACCCACTCCTCATTTTCCTAATCCAACATGTAAAGCTCATAGATTTCCATATTCTCCACATTCACTATTGATTAAATGTGCATATACAGGGGTAGACTGATTCTATAGGAATTATCACCCACCTTCTCCAATACTTCAAAAAGAGCCATACCAAAGAGCCTTAATCTTCGTATTAGGATCCTAGAGTCTTTCCTTGTTCAATTGTAACCAAATTCTATCTCCCACTTTGAATGATTTCTCTATTCTATGTTGATCATGTCTGGCCTTGTACCTTTACTATGACTTCTTTAGTGTCTCATTTACTTAAAAATGGATCTACCTAATCTTTTCAACAAAATTATCTACTTTTAGTTATTCTCCTATGATGTCTTCCCTCACTCCTCCTTCCTCTCCATAGACAACATATAAGGGTGAAGGTGAAAAATACCCAAATAATGTTTCAAAAGGGGACTTACCAATAGAAGTATGGATTGGTTTGTTATAAGAGTGCTAACTGTAGATCAAATTTTCATCCCAGGTCTTATAATTCTTTGGATTGTAACCCCTCAAAAGTTGTACTAAAGTCCTATTGACTACTTATGTCTTCCATATTTTTGTGGATGTAGTGTTGTATATCTCTTCAACTTTGTGTCCATCTTCTCCCAAAGTGTACTCTAAAAGAAATTAACAAAAATGGTATCCCTATATGAGATGATGCTCCTCGGTAACCCAAAGTGCACCCAGACCTTTTAAAAGAACATGTTTGTTGCTTCTTGTCCTTTTATTGTATTTTTACAATGCATAAGAATGTGTATCTTGTTGAACACATCAAATACCACAAAAAGATAGTCATGTACCTTTTTGGTTGTTGGAAAACCACCCACAAAAACCATGGAAATGCTTTCCCAAGGTCGATTGGGTATAGGTAAGGTGTTGGGTATGTGTTATACTCTTTGCACATAGTACAATGGGAAGGGGTTTGCAAGGGGGGCCAAAGGGACCCATAAACTAAGCCTGAAGGGCCCCATGGAGTGAAAAATCATCGATAGGTTTTTATCAAGAGGTTTTTTTATTGAGCAATTTTTCTTGGTATGGTTTTCTCCTTTGGCGGTTTTATGGTACACAGTTTTGTGGTCCATGGTACTGTAATTCTAGTTAAGGAAATAAAGTTGAGTTCTGATCTAGGGTTAGTGGATTATGGGTTTTCTAGATGCCATGAGTTCATATATATATACATATATATTGTATTTTAAACAATGAATAAGTATAATAGAATTAGAGGTGCGGCTCTAAAACAGGTTGTTAGTTTTCCCAATTGCCTTTCCGAGGTAAATCTCTTTATATATGTGTGATTGCAATTGTTTCCTTTTCTATGTTAAGAATCAGTGTGTGCATTGCATTACTATCAAAGCTTTAGAACTTACATAAGGGATGGTATAGACCTTACTTTTGGTTACTGGGCTTGCTGGTACAATAAAACATGCATCATCTAATATACCAAGCAACATCTTCTTTCATTCTGGACCAATACACATACCTTTGTAAATTGACACCTATTGTCCCAATGCCAAAATGGCCTACAACCTTGGAGGTGTGAGCCTCTTTGATAAGTTTCAATATTTAACCTTTAGGGACACAAAGCTTGTCTAACTTGTTGAGAAACCCATTATGGAGATGATAGTCAACCTTATTGTCATCTTATTCTATACAAATTTGGTCTCGGTCATCCTTATTGTCACCTTCTCCTATACAAATTTGGTCTCAGTCATCCTTATTGTCACCTTCTTCTATAAAAATTTGGCCTTATAGTTATTGAAACACCTCTTTAAAGTCATATTTTGTGTATGCCTATTTGCATGCATCATGCGTAAATGGCTCCATGTGCATAAGAGTTCCCAAAGTTGTAATCGTTAATGTGGATGGCCTTGAAAGCATATCTTCCCGTTGGAATAATGAGAGGGGGGTGAATAAATATGAAAATAATTAGTACTTTTAATCACAATATAAAACCTCCAATGATGATCAATAGTTTATCATTAACATTCAATATATCATCAACACCATAATTCAATGCATAAATATCACATAAACACAATACACCAAATTTTTACGTGGAAACCCAATGAGGGATAAAACCACATAATGTTTTTCTTATTTATCAAAGAGTACATTCATTGGAAGCACCAACTTCCTATTTCTCTAGCTGCAACTGGAAGGAGGCTCCAAGCCCCTATTTATAGGCTTCAACATGAAGAAAGCTCCAACTCCCTAATTTACTAGCTCCAAATGGAAGGAGGCTACAACCCACTTTCCTTTCCCTCTTTAACTGCCTTGAAATATAAATGCAGACCAATTTGTCACTACATCTGTCGCTGTAACTAATAACCTGTTACTGCTACTATTTCTGATACTTATGTTGTTGCTACTGATTTTGATATCTCATCAAGACTGCAACCAAACATACCTCATACCAAGATCCACAAGAGAGTTCTCCAAATCAAATGCTTATGAATCACTAAGACATATATGTTCCATATTTCTTTAGAATACACAACCTAATATACACATGAAGAAATACCTTCAATCTATAGCTGACATGGGTTTTAGATCTCCGATCTTCAACATTTTTTCCTCACAGGTTTGTGACCCATACACTTCCTCCTTGTGGATTTCCGCGTTTTTCCCCACTAAAGCTTGTGTATGTTCGTGCTTTTCCTTCCAAAATTCATAGATTTACGCAAGGAACCTAGATCTGTAAATTTTTCTCTATAGGCTCGGCTCCTTCAAAATTATTCCTCCACTGGAATTTGCTAACATAAACTTATTAGCTTTAGATATGATAATTATTATTCACATAACTAATATTCCAATTGACTCTTCTCTATGTTTTAATGAGGATCTCATGATGTCATGCAATTAACATGCAACTTGTTAACTTCTGTTTACAATTACTTTAACATGCAACTAGAATGCAACTTGTTAATTTCTCTTTACAACTACTTTACCTTGACATGCAACTTGTTAACTTCTATTTACAACTACTTTACCTTGACATGCAACTTAACTTCTTGTTCAAGGGTTGACATCAATGAAAACCAATCTTTCAACAATTCAATGACAACCAATCTTTCAACAATATCCCCCTTTGGCATTGATGTCAACACTTAGACACAACACTTAGAGATGGTTGATGGAAACAACCATTCTTATGCTGGCTCCCCCTTTCTTCACGCCTCTTCTCTTCATTTCCATGCCTATTATTTTCTCTCCCTGTTTGACATCAATGGAAAAGGGTGACTTCTCATTGGGGTTGCTCCCCTGTTTGTAAGCCTCTAATATCTATTGATGTTTCTCTTCATGGTTCTTCCTCATGTAAATCTATGATAAAAATCATTCAAAAAACATACAAGTCTTTCATTATTATTGTTTCTCTCCCCCTGTCTTACTATGCCAACTGCCATGTAGATCACAGTGGGGCTGAAACTACTCCTAGTTTCTATCGAAAATACTCAAAAGTCTCCCTCGGAAGAGGTTTGGTGAAGATATATGCAATCTGTTCTTTTTTCCCAATATACTCTACCTTGATGTTCTTCTTTGTAACTTGTTCTTGTAGAAAGTGAAACTTGATTGGAATGTGTTTCGTATTGGAATGCATCACTAGATTCTTAGAGATACTTATAGCATTGGTGTTATTATAGAATATTAGAATATGCTCATCATATTCCACTTGTATGTCCTGCAAAGTTTGCTTTGTCTAGAGAAACTATGTACAACACATTTCTGCTGAAATATACTCCTCTTATGTTGTGGACAACGATACTGAAGATTGTTTCTTGCTCAACCAGGATACCAGAAAATCACCCAAGTAGAAGGCTGCTCCACTTGTACTTATTCTATCATCAACGCATCCTACCAAATCTGCATCTGTGTAATACCAAGATCCACAAGAGAGTTCTCCAAATCAAATGCTTATGAATCACTAAGACATATATGTTCCATATTTCTTTAGAATACACAACCTAATATACACATGAAGAAATACCTTCAATCTATAGCTGACATGGGTTTTAGATCTCCGATCTTCAACATTTTTTCCTCACAGGTTTGTGACCCATACACTTCCTCCTTGTGGATTTCCGCGTTTTTCCCCACTAAAGCTTGTGTATGTTCGTGCTTTTCCTTCCAAAATTCATAGATTTACGCAAGGAACCTAGATCTGTAAATTTTTCTCTATAGGCTCGGCTCCTTCAAAATTATTCCTCCACTGGAATTTGCTAACATAAACTTATTAGCTTTAGATATGATAATTATTATTCACATAACTAATATTCCAATTGACTCTTCTCTATGTTTTAATGAGGATCTCATGATGTCATGCAATTAACATGCAACTTGTTAACTTCTGTTTACAATTACTTTAACATGCAACTAGAATGCAACTTGTTAATTTCTCTTTACAACTACTTTACCTTGACATGCAACTTGTTAACTTCTATTTACAACTACTTTACCTTGACATGCAACTTAACTTCTTGTTCAAGGGTTGACATCAATGAAAACCAATCTTTCAACAATTCAATGACAACCAATCTTTCAACAATATCCCCCTTTGGCATTGATGTCAACACTTAGACACAACACTTAGAGATGGTTGATGGAAACAACCATTCTTATGCTGGCTCCCCCTTTCTTCACGCCTCTTCTCTTCATTTCCATGCCTATTATTTTCTCTCCCTGTTTGACATCAATGGAAAAGGGTGACTTCTCATTGGGGTTGCTCCCCTGTTTGTAAGCCTCTAATATCTATTGATGTTTCTCTTCATGGTTCTTCCTCATGTAAATCTATGATAAAAATCATTCAAAAAACATACAAGTCTTTCATTATTATTGTTTCTCTCCCCCTGTCTTACTATGCCAACTGCCATGTAGATCACAGTGGGGCTGAAACTACTCCTAGTTTCTATCGAAAATACTCAAAAGTCTCCCTCGGAAGAGGTTTGGTGAAGATATATGCAATCTGTTCTTTTTTCCCAATATACTCTACCTTGATGTTCTTCTTTGTAACTTGTTCTTGTAGAAAGTGAAACTTGATTGGAATGTGTTTCGTATTGGAATGCATCACTAGATTCTTAGAGATACTTATAGCATTGGTGTTATTATAGAATATTAGAATATGCTCATCATATTCCACTTGTATGTCCTGCAAAGTTTGCTTTGTCTAGAGAAACTATGTACAACACATTTCTGCTGAAATATACTCCTCTTATGTTGTGGACAACGATACTGAAGATTGTTTCTTGCTCAACCAGGATACCAGAAAATCACCCAAGTAGAAGGCTGCTCCACTTGTACTTATTCTATCATCAACGCATCCTACCAAATCTGCATCTGTGTATGCAAATAGAGATAAATCATTCCATTTTGCATACCTGTTGTGGCAGACAACAACCCTCCCAAGTTTGTGTTTAAAGGTTAATTAGAAAATTTGGGCCCCTTTATTTTCAAAAATTCTTTTCAGTTTACTTCAATTTTCTTTGTAAATATGTTTTGAGTAATGATCTTGTATGAGCATTTATGTGTTTGAGAATGATCGAGATTAAAAATTATCGCATATTTTAACTCCTTGTTATATTGATTGTTCTTTTTATTCTCTTTTGGATTTCATGAATTCCAACATGAAATTCAAAATACAATTTTGAAATCATACATTTGGAAAATGCGATTATAGGTTGATTTCATCATTTTTCTTATGATTGTTATGATGGTGATCTTGATCATTGTTTTTGTTACAAGGAAAACAACTCTATGGCATGGGGTAAACCAAAAAAAATGGAATGAATATAGAAATAAACTCTAATCCCAAGTATTCTATATAAATGAAAATGCTAACAAGACAAGATAAAGAGCCTACCTCATCTGGACGTTTGATGAAGACCACCGTTGAGCACACAACTAAAATCTTTATACCTGCAACTTGTCCTCAAAAACCAATATACACAAGAATATGGTAATAATATATAATGTTAGAACATACAATATCATAACCCATTAACATTCATAACAAATACACCCATGGAATAACAATTCAAATATTTGCAAGATATAAATTTGATGAGAAAAGAGTATTTCTATTAAAATATGATCAACAAAAGTGTATAAGTGACAAAATTTCATGTCAGCATGTCTTGGAATTGAGAAATTAAGTCCCTTCCAGATGGGCCTCCACCAAAGGCAAGCTCATATAAGAGAGATAATCAGGTTCTCCATCAAAGAGGGAAGAGCTTGGGGAATGATCAATGTGTTCAAACTTTAAAGGACAAAGGGATCCAAACTCAATGTGAAGTGAACATTTCTCCAGAGTATCTTTTCTCTCAAAAGTTGAATTCTCTCTTCTTCCACGGGTTGTATATGGCCCAATTTATAGCCTTCAAATGGAACTGAAGGGCTGACTCAGAACATTTCCAATATATGGAAGGTCAAGGATCATGGATCTTGTGACGTGACATGGAAACCATAAACAAATTTTAATTTTGAGCACCAAACTCGATGTATGTGGGTTGTAGTGGTGCAACCTATGTATATGCATGCTTTCTAATTGGCAAGGCGCATATATGTGGAAAAATATGATTTTTTGGCTCTAGGAAGTGCAAAAGGGAACTTCAAGTATGCATAGGGAAATGGAAAGGACTTCTGAGAAAGTTTCATGAGGTGATGAAAAACTTGCTATAACAAATGCCCCCTAATGCGTGAAGTCAGAGGAGTCTCTGCGATGGCCGAAATAAATTATAATTTCCAGAAGTGTAGTAATGGAGACTCAACTGGAAGAACTAGTTTCTCATGGGAATATTACAATCCATAATGACTTTGTACACATGGATGCCAATTTGATTTACATTGCAGATCCATGTGGAAATATACCAAACAACTATTCATGGTCATGAATAGCCAATACAAAGTAGATACATTCCATAGGATGTCATAGTCACGAACAAGGCCTAGTGAAAACTAGTCT
This sequence comes from Picea abies, assembly GCA_900067695.1. Taxonomy (NCBI): domain Eukaryota; kingdom Viridiplantae; phylum Streptophyta; class Pinopsida; order Pinales; family Pinaceae; genus Picea; species Picea abies. The sequence continues at coordinate 11,796 of CBVK0102376325.1, forward strand.
CAAAATCAATTTGAGGATATCTATATACAACAGAGTACAATCTAATCTCCCATGACCACTGAAGTCATATAGGTACTGGTCCAATGAATGATAGCAACAACTCAGGAAAGATTCTACTATAACCTGATATCTTCAATTCTTCTACACGATCTACCAAAGGTGCATGCATACATCATATGAATAGAGGATTTCAGGTCAAACACAATGAGACTTTGTTTGATTACCGGTCCTTAAGGCATACCGTTAACAAACATGAGACATCCTATCGATAATGAAAGTAGGTATCAAGGCATCGAGTATATTCTTACAAGTGTAAATAAAGGTGTTGAGGTCGAACACTTGAATAATCCATCGATCATGAGACATTGATGTATTCCCAATTGTCAATGGAGGGAGAACCTGCCACTGATGACTGCAAGCCTCTAGGTACTCATAGTACTCTAGGCCTCATTTCCAGAATAGATGAGTTGAATTCGATGGAAGGAGACATGCTAAAAGGAGAGAATTAAGGCATCTCTCATTAGTCAACATGAGGTACAAAGCAATAACTTGATGATTTGGAGGAACTCGGATAAAGAGAATGTTCACGAACCAACAAACCTATGCATCTTTCACATGCACCAGATGCAAGTAGTGCATGAAAAAGACCCTCTGAATAACAACCAATAATGAAAAATGCCGACAAAGGAGAGGAAACCACCAATAAGGATAATGGCATATAAGAAATTGCATGAATCCCAATGTGTGAATAGATTTAATTCTGTCTAACACAAGGGAAGCCCCCCAGTCAGTGACCAATGAGGAGATGTCAACTGTTGGGTTCAAGGTTACCTACCCATAATGAAAGTAG
>CBVK0102376346.1:0-10255 GCA_900067695.1 Picea abies
TATTTGCCATTGTATCTTTTCTGTTCTTTTCTAAATATGAGTTTGCAGTACACATTGTACAAGGTTAGAATTTACATCCCTGAATATGAATGGTCCAGATTGGTTCCAGACCTCAAAACTTCGGGGAACTATCCACTTCGTGCAACCACAACCAAATTTCCCCAAACTGTCGAACTGCCAAACCACTTGGGGATCCAACAAATCACCTTCCCCCAAACGATCTACGATGTAGATCTACTTCGAGACTCCAAAACTTCAAATATTTTTCATCCTTTTGTCAAAATATTAAAATTTTACGCAGCAACGAAGTCTGAAGGACTTGAAGGTTAATTGCCACGCTCCTTTCCCATATCTGACGACTGTGAATGATCTGCCTTCTCCTGAACAAATCCGATGACCCAAATCTAAACTTTGTGGTCCCAAAACCACAATTACTGTGGTTTATTTCCTCTGATGGATTTCTCAAACTGCTAGACCTCCTGATCTTTCAAACACAACTAAGGTGTTCTTTCAACGCCCTCTTAACACTCATGGACACTCTGAAACTCAAATTTTGTCCATTTCGACAACAATTCATTTTGAAACTTTTTCTTCAACTTCCACTTATCTATCCCATCCCGGATCAGTGTTGAAAACTGAATCTCTGATACCAATTTATAACATCCCCAACCTTCCAGGTCGGGCCATGCTACTCCATAACACCCTCTTACTAGGCTCTGAAACCATATTATAACATCCCCAACTTTAGGCCGTTGGGCTATGCCACGTAATAATTCTTCATTTATACTATATGCATATATACAGATTTAAAATAGATAGATACATTCTGATAATGCATAGATTCATGCAAAATAACAGTAAGTCTATACATACAACATACACAGGAAATACTCTTAATTATAAATACATGTACAAACACACAAAATGCAATTGAACACATAATTGATACTTATCTTTTTATACAAGACCACCAACTGCATGCAAACCTTCCATGAACCTCCGAGCCTTATACCACGCTGCTCAAATCTATCAGCAATGGGTCACCCCTGAGTTGGGACTAAACTCCACCCAGGTAGAGGGATTCCTAGATAGGATAAGACAATACAAACAACAAGAAGGATTTAGTCCAAGGAGCCAAATCAAACTATCGGCCTACATCTTCTCATTCCCCACTTGGCCGTCCGACCCTAGGAAGTGTGCCCCTTCTCTACTCAACCTTCCTTCAACTACCCCACTTCCCTTCTAGGGATTCAACAACATGCCAAACATGAAGTCTCAAAGCACTGTAACTGCAGTTGGGATCCTTCAAGAATTCAGTTCCCCAACAATTATCTCACCTAGAGAGAGTTTCTCACAGGCCTGATAACCTGCCTCTTCAATCCCATTAGCCTGACAACCCGCTTCTTCAATCCAACGGTCTAGTCAACTAGGTACTAGTTCAGGTGAATGCAAAAAAAAAAAGCAGATTATGGAACATGTGGTTGTAGTGACCACGCTTAGACAATGGACATGGCACTACACATAACTGGAAAGGTACGGGTGATGGCCAACAACAAAGTTCAGGTAAGGAACATGTAATGGTAGTAGCGACAACCTTCGGATAAGGCACAATACGAGTTCAGACAATGTACGGGTGCACTGTGCATAACATGAAATGTACAGGGTAGATGCAAAGTGCGTGCAAGCTCCAGGGGTGCGTGAATGATGCCGAGGTTCAATGATGGAGAGAATGGTTGAGTGCGTGAATGCTTTTTCAACCAAAAGAATGGTTCAGTGCGTGAATGTTGAGTGCATGTGTGAATGGGGGAAGATGGGAAAACAAACTATTTTCCCCACATATATTTTCATGTGCCCCGATTGACACATGGCTCTTCAGGATTACTCTTTCTCTCCACTTGTGATTCATTCCCTATTCCATGAGACTTAGGATAAAATAATTATCCTCACCATAGTCTTTAGGAAATAATAATATAATATTGTCTTGGAGTTAATACCTCAAGCTTATCTCTTTTTCCCAGTCTCATAGCCCCTCCCTTTCCCTTCTTAGTGAAGTTTAATCCCCCATACTCTTTTATCGTGGTCGATCTACATGCAACAATGCATTATATTAATGATATAAGTGTTTACATATACAAAAATAGGCCCACTGGCCTTTAGCATCTAGTCTCTCCGGCCTAATCATCACATAAGCCTCCCGACTCATAATAAACTAGCTCACCAACCTACAAAACATATTCACATTTACAACTGGGGCTCGGTCTTGAGGTGTTACATAAAGGTTAAATATGATAGGGTTATAATGTTTAGGAATTATATGGTTTATAGGTTGAAGGTGTTAGGAATTAGGAATTATAAGGATCATGTCTCAGTATGTATACAGATTAAAGGCATGAGGATTAACAATTATAAGGGTTGGGGGTTATATTGGTTGGATTTTATAAGGATAAATGATTATATGGATTAAGAGTTACAGGGGTATGATTTTTTTATATTGTGGAGGTTAAATATTAATTGTGAGGGGCTAGTTGTTATGAAGTTTGAGGGTTATAAGGTCTACATGTGACAATGATTATACATGATATATGAATTATTTATTATAGTTATTATTCATAGGGATATAATGTAAATGCATAAATAATTATAATGGTTACGAGCTAGGTGTTATAAGAGTTATATGTATTTTGTGTTTTATGGACGATAACAATATTGTGATAAAATTTTAAAGGTTAGACGGAATATGCACTGGTAATTTTAAGGGTTGTATGAATTAGAACGATTAAGTATTAGGGTTTATATGTGGATTAAGGGTTAGGGGTTATAAAGATTAGGTGATAAGGGTTAGGGGCTATATTGATAAATGTGACAAATATTAAATATTATAGGATTGGGGCTCATAAGGGCTATGTATTAACATTTATAAAGGGTCAAGGGGTTAAGCGTTTAAGAGTTAATGATTAGAGGTTTAAGTGTTATGGTTTGTAGATATTACAAGTGATAAGAGTGATAGGGATTGGTGTTAGTGGATTATAAGAGTTATGATATATAAATATTATATCAATTAGGTGTTATAAAGGTTTTTTTTTTAAGGTTGTACAACTTAGGGGTTAGGGGTGATTTGTGTTTGGTTAATATAAACTCTGTATGTGTTTAGCGTTAAATAATTTATAGGTTTTGTGGGTTATAAGAGTTAAATAATATAGATGTTAAAGGTTATAATGATTATATTATAGAGATGTTAAAGGTTATAATGATTATATTATAGAGATTAATGGTTGGTAATTATCAATTTTATGGGTTGGGGGTTAAGGAGTATGAGTTATAGGAATTATATTTTTAGATGTTAGGATTCATAAGAATTGTAGTGGTTAGAAGTTAAAGTATATATATGTCATATCTATAAGGATTAGAATTTATAGGTATTACGTATTAAGGATTACAGTTGTGAGTTTCACCATATATGTTAGGGGTTCTAGGTGTTATGCTTTAAGATTTATAATGGTCAAGGATTATAGGTTTAGTCTTAGAGTTTAGGGGTTATTGGGTTAGGTTTTACAGGTTATAAATTTTGAAAGGTTAGATGGGTTAGAAATTATAAGGGCTAAATATTAGGGGATAGATAAAATAGGATTGATAGGGGCTACAAGGTTTAGGAAACTAGATTATATTAATTGTCATAAGGACTAAGGTTTTAGATATTAAGGTTTTGAGATGATAGGATTAATAGGGTTTATAATGTAGAGGTCATAGGGGTGATAGTTGTTATAATATTTAATGATTATAATTTTTAGAGGATCAAGGGGTTATAGGGGCATAGGAGTATGACATTAATAAATTCATATTTTATACAAGTTAAGTGTTAAAGGTTTAACATTACATGTTATAATTATTTTAGGGGTATATAATTATTATAGGTTATCAAAATTACAAGGCTATATTTTATATGTGTTAAGTTAAGGGTAATAAAAATTATGCGATGTGGATATCATGGTTAAGTGTTAAGGGTTATAAATATTAGATGTTAGGAATTAAAGGGGATAATGGTAATCACTACTTTAAGGGATATAATAGGTTATGAATTTATTTTTGTAGAATTAAGGTAGGGTATACTAGTTTTTAAGGTTTTTTCCAAATGAAAAAAGAGTAACTTTTATTAAAAGAAATAAAATTACATTTTGAATAATGCACGTAGAAAGCATGCATTTAGTTTGAAAAAAAATTCAACCCAAGAGGAAGAAAGATGCATAAAAAATGGCCCTCTAAAAGCGGCCCCAATAGAATTTAAATATACTAGAAAAATAGCCACAAAACTCAGCCAAGAAAGCTGCAGAGGTAGACCAAAATAAATCTTGGACAGACCAGGCGAGAGTGGAAAAAAGCCTCCTCAAGATCCAAAAGCAGAGGGACAAAACAAGGAGTCTTGCAACCACAAAAGAGAAGAAGACAGAAAATGCATGCCCTAACAAGACCTCAAAGCATTGATCGAGGCCTTCAAATCAACACCACATGCACAAAAAGAAAGGACCTCAAAGCTCTGACCCAAAACATCGAAAAAGAAGAAACAACCCCAACATCCACTCCAAAAACTAGATCCTGAGAGGAGCGCATAGGCCCCCCAACCACCAAGGCCTTCGGAAAAACCATGACATTGCATCAAGCCCTGAACAAACCAANNNNGGCTAGATCCAACCACAAAGAACATCAAAAAGACCTCTATGGGCGCAAATGGTTGCAACAACGAAAGACCAGAACCCCACAAATGACAGATTATACATCAAAGGACCATAAATAGAGCAAAAACAAGAGAAAAAACCACCACAAGGCATTGGATCATAGACAGTGCACCCACATCCAAAAGCCACACACCGAAAATCTTAGAATCCCAGATCCACACATGGGAGAGCTCGACCACCAAGCAAAACACCAGGATAAACAAAGAAGAAACAGATCTGCACAATGTGAACATGACCACCAACAATAAGGAACCTCCCACTAGAAACCAAGTCCACGACGGGAAAGGACCATGGGAGACATGGTGGATGGAAGAGGAGCACCATGAGCGCACACACCTGCGGCCAAGGATGCAGCTAGGGAAATCCTAGCCGTAGAGCTCTCCAATTTTCTTTTTGTTTAATTTCTTTCTACTAGTTTTTAGGTTGCTTGGGTAGAGTGTAACTTGTGTATATATGGTCGGTCGTTGTCCAACTTGGGGCATGACTTTTTTTGCGAGTTATCTCCCTACACCTATTACTAGCACAAAGACATCCTAGTTTCCAACTATAATGAAGACACTTGTAATAAGACACTAATTTAGCAAATGATTTCTATGCAATCTCCCAAAATGTTCTTTTGAGAATGCTCTACCCAGATCCTTTGGTAAAAGTCACTTACCACTTAAAAAGCAATATATTTTAATGTTCATTTGAAAACATTTTACACAAGACTTTTAGTGAAATTTGTTTATCATAAAAGATATAAATATATTATAGGATATGTTTCATTATGGTCTCCTTATCTTTACTCGATCTTCAAATATATCGGCTTCCTAGGAGAGAACATGGGTTATTATGGCCAATAAGAGAAGACTACATCATGAATGTTGTGTTCCCTAATACTAGTAACATGTGTATGTTATGCAATGCTATGCAAATAAAAAAATAAAATACTGAACTAAAAGTAAATATAAATAATTACACACACATAAAGTGTAATGTTCACTACTATATGTTTTTTTATATTTGTTTGCATTTATATTTCTAATAATTTAACACTCTACACCATAATAATTTTGTTAAATTTGTTTGCACTTGTTTGCAAAAACACTCTACACCATAATAATTTGAAAAAAGAGAATTAATACTATTAAAAGAAACAACAATATTATAACATAATATTAGAAAAAAAAATTCAAATTATAACCATAATCATAACATTTTATAAAACCCAAAAACTAAAAAAAAAAATCAAACTATATTCATAATTATCATTTATTTTTATTTTTTATTTTTAACATTAAAAATAACTATAATTTAACAAAACTTCAACCATAGAAATACTTATTCCATTTATAATAGAAATACTTATTCTTTATATAGAACATGAGTGGGCCTAATGATTAAGAATATGTGTTTTTTCTTAAAAAGATCACAAGTTCAAATCCAAAAGACTATATAGAAAAAAAAAATTCAAAAATACAAATGACGCCTAATCAATTTATATAAGAAAAAAAATTCAAGTAATACTTAATATATTATATGGAACCATTACCAACTAGTAAATATATAATCAATAACTATTCAAATTATTTAAATGTATTTATAAGCTAGTAAAATTATAACATAAAATTATTTTTTATATAAATTTTTGTAAATAATAAAATAATAATAAATTAATAAAAAAATTAATTAATTAACCATTAAAATGAATTTATATTATTAATTATATACCATTAAACATAAATATAAAAAAACAAAAAATTGTATTCACAACTTATTTTATAAATCTTATATTGAATTACTTTTACTAACATAAATTCTCCTTTCTACCCACTTACTTTACAATCATATCCAATACTACAAATTATAATTTATTCATTAAATAACTTAACAAACTGTTATTTAATAGATAATTTTACAAATTGTAAAATATTCAACGGCCATTGGACGCAACTGGAAGCAAGGATGAAATCTGATTATAAAAAAGAATGGAAGAATTTCTCTCTTTTCCCTATCTTATTTGAAATGCTAAGGTTTACACGGTGATACCCAAGAACGATAGTTGTGTTTCAAATAAGAGATTTGTACACAACTATATAGTTTACTTATATTTGTCCGACTATGTTAATGAAATGGGCTGACAGGAAGATACATGAAATTTAAGTTATCACTAATTATGGACCATAAGTTAGGTGGTATGGGTAAAGAGACAATCAATTCAGTTAAGGAACATCTAAAATGAATTAGGAATATAGATTAGGTGGCATTACACTATGTGAAGGAAAGAGACAAAATGAATTAGGAAGTCTTCTTATGAAGATGATTTTTTTTAATGAGTCTAGCCATATGCAACTTAAATTGGATATTCTATTAGTCTAGTTGTTAATACACTAATACATTTTTTTATAAGTTAATTGTTAATGCCAAGGTAGGAATGATATTTGCATTAGAATTTGCTCAAACAAATAAGAGCCATAGAATCAACTTAAAAAATAACTAAGAAAACAAAAATAACAAAGAAACAATTAGTGATGAAAATAATTGATTAAAAGAAAAACCAAAGAGAATTTGCAAGAATTAATTGAATAATATTATGTCAAAAATTCTCACCTCGAAGAGGATTTTGTCAAAGTTGTGTTGAACAAAATTGAGATCATATTTTGCAAGTAATAGAGTTGCAGAGGAGGGGAAAATGTCTAGATAGCCACAAAGATGAAGAAATTCACCCTTAAGAAATTTAAATTGATTACTATTTATGGTGATATTGTATTCACTAGATGAGAAACCAAACTACAAGAGAAACTAAAATGTTTTTAGTGACACCCTCGATGACTCATGGCTGAGCGGATCGGATCTTCAATTAAATTTGGAACACTGGGCCGAATGGGATAACTTCTCTCAACTTCTCAAAGCTTTCGATGTTTATCTGAAGGCAAAGGCGGATTCCCTACTCTGGACAGGGGGCGATCGATCCGGCAGAATAATGGCAAAAAATGTATATAATGCGTTGGCTGCCTTTTCCTGGAACTCTTCAATAGCATCCTGGAGACAGAGGATTTGGAAGGCCTCTTGCCCCCTAAAATATAAATTGTTCTCTTGGCTCATGCTGGAAAATAAATTACTTTTCTGGAATAATTTGCAAGCACGCGGCTGGGAGGGCCCAAGCCGCTGCTCNNNNCCCAAGCCGCTGCTCGCTTTGTGCTCGAGACATTGAATCTTCACTTCATGTTTTTATTTTCTGCTCATTCACCCGAGCTCTTTGGACAGCAACTACAACTGCTCTAAAGATTCCAACTCATTGGAGTGGTAACAATATTCATACTTGCTTCCAAAATTGGATTCTCAACAGCAACACTATTCCAATGCTTCCAATTCACATTTGCTGGCACGTTTGGCTGTCCAGAAACACCGCAATCTTCAAAGATAAGAAGCCATCTATCCTCCACATTTGTTCTCTCATCTTGACTGAAGTAAAAAAACTTGCTAGGACATTACAGGTTAAGCCAACAGTTCGGCGGCCTCTTCTCATTCCTTTGAACAGGGCGGTGGCCTGGTTTGACGGGGCATCTCAACTGGGGGGCGCACTTTGTGGAGCTGGGGGGGAAATAGTTTTAAATTCACATTCGAGTATTCTATGGACTTTGAACTGCAGACAGGGTTCCAACACAAAGGCGGAGCTCATTGGTGCTTGGACCTCGCTAGTTTTGGCTAGTCGACACACTGATGATTTGCTACTCCTCGATGACTCCAAGATCACTATTGATTGGCTGAACAGATTCTCAGACTTCCGAGTGGCAGCCCTTAATTGATGGAAGGATCGGACCAAAGATGCTACTCTTCTCTTCAGAAAACTTACCTTCCAGCACATTTTTCGAGAGGAAAATAAAGAGGCTGACTCACTCTCGAAAAAAGCTTTGCTCCTTCCTCCGAATCAAATTTACTTTTCATTTTGGGAGGACGGTCATGAAGGCACTTCCTACAAGATAAATCTTTGATTTGATCACTTCTTAGCATAAATCAGACCTTTGACTAATTTGCCGTATTTGTTGGGCCAACGATGGTTTTGAACCAAGTATTTTCTGTATTTGCCTTTATCCGTTGATGTATTTGAAATCCGACATGTAAAATATCCTTTTGAATATAAAGAGCATTTTTTTCTCGTGGAAAAAAAAGAGAAACTAAAATGTTTTCAGCAATAACATTAGGAAAACTAGTGATTATAGTAAAGTGTTAGTCCAACTAGTAATTAATTTATTTAGTAACTTGTGACAAACCATAAATTTCATAGATTTTTTTTTTATAAACGTCCATACTCCGAATAATGTCAAATATTATAATTGTCCATACTCTGAATAATACTATGTTAGTTTTTCATTAATGGATCCTAATGTCTATCAATAAATGTTGATAATATTATGTTAATTAAATACCATGTCCTCAATTAAAACTCTAACAAGTGTTAATGGTATGGTGTTAGTAAAATATCTCACTCCACAATACAAACTTAATAGTGAATCAGTATAATATAATTATAAGCCTTAGTCTAAACGTTCTACTAAATAACATTTTGTACAAAATATGACAAGAAATTGTTAGATCCGTTGATTTAAGTGATTATTTTTGTGTAATCCTAGTGTTCCAAGTTTTTGCTAAATCCATTTTTACATTCAAAAATCTATTTTTAACAACCAAAAATAATTATTTCATGAAAATTTATATTCCCTCATTCGCACAAAAGAAAACATTTCCTAGAACATCATAATTATAATATTGAATCATAATGTTCATAAAAGTTGTACAAACAATGAGATAATAACATCTTAGTTGAGATATTTAAAAAAAATATTTAATTTAATAATATCTTAGTTGAGATATTTAAAAAAATGATTTAATTTAAATTATTATGAGATAATAACACTTTAGTTGAGATATTTAAAAAAATGATTTAATTTAAATTTTTAAAACTGAAAAATAGATGATCATGGTATTAAAGCATGTTAATTCTTAAAATATTAATGAGAGATAGTGGTTGATCTCTAGTGGTGGTGGGATTTCTGTTAAGAGTGAACGGTAGTTTTTATTTTTTTCGGTTGATCTCTAACATTAACATTAACATTAACGGAAGTGTCAGGAAAATCACAATCATTAACATTAACATTAGTAAATGTCAGGAAAATCTCTAAAACGGAAGTGTCAGGAAAATTTAAACTGGGCGTTTTTTCTGCTACGATGCAGCTAATTTGATAAATGTGCATTTTAAATTTATTACATAATTTTAATAAATATATCAGCAACAAAGTAAATTATAAACGTGATAGAAAACTAAAATTTTCAGTTGTTTTCAAATGAATAATTATAATTGTATTAAAAAAAATAAGTTAAGTGTATTTTTATTATGATGAAATATTCAATTTATTTCTTGTGAAATGAATAACTATAATTATGTTTAAAAAAATTCAAATGATTGTTTCTTTTTGTCCTCATACAAAACTAAATTAAATATATTATTTTTAATGAGGTTTTAATAATGTGTTTATGAAGAA
>CBVK0102376379.1:0-13448 GCA_900067695.1 Picea abies
TAAGAGAGACAATGAAGTTCTCAATCAATAAGAGAAGAGCTTGGGGGCTGAACACTGTGTTCAGACTTAAAGGATAAAGGGATGCAGACTCAATGTGAAGTGAATAATTCCTCCAGAGTAACTTTTCTCTCAAAGATGAATTCTTTCTCCTCTTTTCCATAGCTCAGAATCGGCCCATTTATAGCCTTCAAATGGAACTGAAGGGTTGAGTCGGAACATTTCCAGTATATGGAAGGCCAAGGATCATTGATCTCCTGTCGTGACAAGGAAACCTAACATCATTTTTCATTTTGGGCACATTTCTCAATGTACGCAGGATGTAGTGGTGCAACCTGCGTATACGCACGTTGTATAGTAGGCAAGGTACGTATATGTGGAAAAAATATTTTTTTGGCTCTGGGATTTGCAAAAAGGGATGAAAAGTCTGCATAGGGAAATGGAAAAAGGCCTTCTGTGCAAGATTGAATAGGGTGAGGCAAATCTTGATATAACATCATGTTTTTGGGTTTTGAGTTGTATTTGGGTAAATAAGTAAGTTGCTAAACTTTCTTTAGGTTTGGTTAATAAGGCCAAGTCACATATCCTTCATATTGTCTCGATGTCATCATATGAAAGGGAGAACATTTAAGGGTCATTTCATGTTATTTTGGAAAGTCTCAAGGCTCAGTCATGTCATAAATCAAGGGTTACCAGGGTTTTCAAACTCATGGTGTACCTTCATAGCCTGCATCCAATCAAATCAGAGGTTCACTAAAGTCCCTAATGTTTCACAGCATCAAATCGTTGCAGAATCCACTCAACAGTTTGTAATCATGAGTTTCGGATGTGGGAGTTAGTGATGTCTTGTTTTTTTTTGTTAGTTCATGATGAGTGTGTGTCAAAAAGAGATTTTGTATCATGTTGCAGCTATCAAATAGGTTCAAGTTTATGTTGTTGTGAAACTGTGTTCGCTGCCATTTTATTTGATCACTACGAAAATTCATGCAATGGTCGATACTTTGTAGTGGACTATACTGAGGATTTGATTGTTGGCTATCTCCTTCTCATTTTCAAGTTTTATACTCTAATTCTCAGCTTCTCTAACTTCTCATTCGCAACAGAAAACGTAATTTGTAGCCAAAACCCTTCTTGTTGCGAAAATTCTTGTTGTTGTCAAAACCCTGTTTTTTCCCAACAACTCATAGGATTTAGCTTTTAACAATACTCTGACTTGATCACTAATTATTTCCTCCATTCCATTGTGATCCTGCTTTTTTAAAAGTCTCAACCTATACCAATTTCTCATTTGTTGCAAAACTGTGTTTTACTGCTAAAACGTTGTTTTAGAAGTAAACCTTAGCGCCCTGAATTTTCCTACACATTTTGAATTTATGGTTGCCATCCAAGTTTTCCCTACTCATATTATTTTCCTCTAATAGTCATGGAATCCACACAGCAAAATAAGAGCATCTATAAAGGAGGTGAAATTGTGAGGTTTGAAGCTCATGACATGCAGCTCTTAAATTCATATCATATCTTCATAGAATGTTTTCAGAGGGTGGGATGCATCAATTTCTGTGAGAACTTGCAGAAGGGACACATGGAGGTAGATAAACAGTTTGCAATGAATTTTGATGGTGTCAATATCAAATTTGGGTCACTTCAGTTTTAGGTAACAGAACAGACAATTGCAGTAGCTACAAAGATGCCTTGTTAAGGTGAGAAATGGTTTAAGGGGATGGACCTGAACTCTGAATTTTTCCATGACTACTTCAAACCAGAGTATCAGGATGATAATATATCTAAAGGAATGCCAAGGAGTCACATGACAGAATACTTTGAAAAGATGTTCAGAGTAATTCAAAGATACTTCACTTGTGAGGGACGTTTCAACATGGTGTACCAACACCATATCAGATTACTCATGCATTTTACTGGTAAGCAACTCCTGAATTTTCCCTTTTACCTTTACAGAAGCTTGGGTAAAATGTCTGATAAGGTGCAAGCTAACTACAAATTAGTTGAAAAAAGCATCTTTGATTGTGGCCTTATCAAGTTGCTAGTCTTAGAGGAGCTCAGTAAAACAAATGGAGATTGGAACACTTTTCTGTCCACATCAGGTTTTAGTACAAATATTATCAGTACTCCTCAGACAAAGAGAAAAAACCCTTCCTCAACTGATAAGGTAGTCCAAACAACTTCTGGTAAGTTAAAGAGGAAAAGGGATCAAGAGGAAAAATATTTAGATCAGGGCATTAAGACATTTAAAGATATTGTAGAACCTTATACTAGTAAACAGAGCAAATTTAAAGGGAAGAAGCTGGTGTTTAGTCCTGCAGTTGCAGAAACAATCAAACCTAGGAGACCTATGACTAGGTTAGCAGCAAGGTAGTTGAATCCTATGATAGAAGGTGCATCTCAAGCACATGTTCATCGTGTAACACCTATTCATCATGCAGTCAAAGAACATGTTCACTAACAGCTTGTAGAAATTGCTAAAATACAGTCCCCATCAGATGAAAGGAATCAGACACTCAAGAGACTCAGAAACCAATTGAAGAATGCACAAGTTCAAATTGTGCAGTTGAGGCAGGAGAATAAAGAAATAAAGACTAAAATAGAAGAGCACTTGGATATTTTTGGGGAATCTATTGATGAAATAAAAAACATGGTCAGAAGATCCTTTCCCCTGCACAATCAAGTGAGGAATGTCTACAAGCAAAATATGGTTATGAAAGCTAAGAATAGGTTATTGAAAGGAAAGTTGCAATAGTTGAGATAACAAGTGGAAAAGCATAACCTGGACCTGTTAGCACAGGTAGCAGTTGGTTAAGATAGAGGAAACTCAATTTTGAACACTACACTAGTTTTGAGAAGAATATGGTTATATGTTGCTACAAACCCTAAAGGTTACTTTTTGTCTTATGATGTTTGATGGTCCGGTTACAGTTTTGACTAATAGCCAGGTCCAAATCAAGGTTAAGGATTGAAAAGGATGTACAAAACCATCTTACAAGTTTTTAGCACCAACTGCAACTTTCAGAATCCAAAACAGTCAATGAACAGAGTTTTCGCAGCAATTTCCAATTATTTGTTGTGAAACTGTTGAAACGGAGGATTCACAGCAGATTTCGCCAATTCGCTGCAAACTCACACAGTCATCCTAAATTCAAGGATTTCAACTACCATATGTGTTCCAAATTCCTTCAATGTTTCAGTTAATTGTGAAAGACACGTGTTTTATCAATTTATCCTTTCTAAATCATGTAGCATGTGTTGTCTTTGTTGTATTAATGAATTTAGATAGGATCTTAGGTTTTAGGAGTTTGTTAGATTTTTTGTTTTTATCTCATACAACGAACTCTTAAGTGGATGGAATCCAATGTAACATCTATATTTCGAAATCCTAGAAGGATAAGAACATGTGTAAGGCTATATATTGTAAGATGTAACTATTTTGAGATGTTTGAATGATTAGAGAATGAGGCTCATACTTCTGGTTATGATTTTTTAAGCTAAGAAGATTGTATATCTTGATTGAAGGACTCTAACGCAAATAGAAGATCAAATTTTTTTTTCCCAACCCGTTCTTTATCTTTTGGTCCCATGGAATACTATCTATGAATGATTCATTATAGTGCTATTTACAATTTGTGCAATGAATGATTTGTTGCATGCATTGTTAATTTTTCCATGGAAGTACTCTATATTTCTGAATTAGAAGGTTTCTAATTTATTATATTTTCTTCAGTAAATTATTCAATTGAGCTGGAAGTGAAATTGTGTTATTTACTTCATTGTTCTCCCCTCTATTTATTCTGTTCATTTGTCCAATATTTGTTGATTGGAGTTTGTTTTATCCCTTCCCTGATGGAGCATAGTATTCATTCATTTTGTTTACTGGACTAAGTCTTAATCCATCTCAGTTTCACCCATTCTGAAATTTAAACCTATTCATTTTCTTTGATATTATGATGGGTACTAGGCTTACCTTTATAGCAGTCTAAAGGTGACTTCTAGTGCTAACAGGGTGTCCATGCCTTGTTTCTTAATGGTCGGTTTGGCAATGACGCAAGCCATGAAGGACCTAATATACTTGTTGACATCTTGTCAAAGTTTCGACCAATATAAATGTTGATGCAACACTACCACTATCTTCTATACATCGAATTGTCATGCCACCAAACTATAGTGAGCTTCCCAAATCATCTTCGCTCACTCGCTTGATGGAACACAGAGATGGCATAGATGTCACAACAACCCATCCTGGAGATGAAAATCAGTGACAATTGTGTTTATGCCCAACATCTAGTAGGTAGTAGAAAATTCATGATCTTGCTCATAGAGTTGGGGCCATCTAGATATCTCATGTCCACGGGAGTGTAGAACCGTGGTTAGTGTAGCAACTGGAGATCGGTTGAGGCAGTCAGGGACTTGGTTAGTGCTCCATGTCTTATACTTGATGTTGATATGCAGCTACTGCAAGTATGTGGACCACTTTTGACGGCGGACATTTTGTAATTTTCCTTGTGTCTTCATGAACTGTAGAGGATTATGATCAGTGTGGATGATTGTCTCCTTCCCAAGAATGAATGCCTCCACTAGCAGTAGGCTTGTAAAATGGAGTACATTTCTTTGTCATAAGTGAGGTACTTAAGGACAATATTTGATAGCATCTCACTATGATAGGCCACTATATGTCCATGTTGATTGAAAACTACACCCATAGCATAGTCTGAAGCATCTGTCTCAATATCAAAAGGTTGTTGCAAGTCGGGTAATGAGAGCATCGGGGCTGAGTACATACATTGCTTCAAATCATCAAACACTTTCTATTGCAACTGGCCCCACACAAATTTTGTCTTTCCACCTCCTCTGGTCACTTGGATAAGGGCCCATGCAATGTGGGAGAACCCCAACATGAACTTGCAATATAAATTGGCAAGGCCTAAGAAGCTCTAAATCTCAGTGAATGTGGTTGGGGCTAGCCAATCACGAATGACCTGGATCTAGGTTGGATCTACATGCACCCCATGCTCATCAACAATGTAGTCTAGGTACTAAACCATGTTCATGCCGAAGGATCATTTTTCCAAATTTTCATATAGCTTGTGTTGTCATAGAGTGTGCAGAACCTACTGAATGTGTTGCAAATGTTCCACCCAATTCTTGTTGAAGATGAGGATGTCATCCAAATACACCACCACAAAAGAATTGGTTAAAGGCTGCAATATATCATCCATCATCCTCGTGAAGTTGTTGGGGAATTTTTCAAGACAAAGGGCCTGACTAACCATTCAAAAATACCTTCTTTGAGCTTGAAGGAAATCTTCCATACATCAATATGCTCTATTGGGACTTGGTGGTAGCCAGTCTTCAGATCAGTATTACTGAAGTATTTTCACCCTTGAGCTAGTCAAGGAGATCGTCAATTCATGGAATTGGGTACCAGTTCCTGAATATGATATTATTTAGGGTCCGATAATCAATGCAGAGTCACCAGGACTCGTCTTTGATCTGGACGAGCACGATTGGGCTTTCACAAGGTGATGAGATTGGGTGGATGTGCCCGTTTTCGAGCAAATCTTAGATTTGGCATTTGATTTCCTCTTTTTCTCACAAAGAGCAGCGATAGACCGACCCATTGGGTAGCAGTGCATCGAGGGTCAGATCGATTAAGTGCTTGACCTGACAGTGCAGAGGTACCCTGGTGGGTGAGGAGAGGATCTCTTTGTATTCTTCCATGACCTTATCCACTTTCTTCTGCTGTGTGGAGAGACTTGTCGTAAAGGCCATGGATGTGGCTGCAACCTTCTACTCACTTTGAGCGTGAATCACGAAGAAGAAAAACTTCTCGGTCTGAGAGATGACCTTCCTGCATTTCCTAGAAGAGATCAAGGAAATGGAGGTAGATGGGACTATCTCAGGTATCCTGTATAATTTTTTGTCCAAAGTAATAATAACACTACGAGGCCTAGACTCATATAAATTTTTTGTCCAAAGTAATAATAACACTACGAGGCCTAGACTCATATACAACATGATGTTTCCATAAATAAGGTTGGTCCAAAAGAACATCACAAACTTCAAGGGGAGTGACATCACAAAATACCTCATCTTTGAAGGGCTTGATGCCATAGGCCCAGCGACATTGTTGGCTGACACAAAGATTTCTCCCTTGGCCATCCGATTGTATATGATTGCGGGTGTGGTGATGTTGATAGAACCAACCGCTTGATGACCTTTGCTAAGAATAGGTTCTTATGGCTACTGCTATCAACAATGAAGTGTAGCGGAGTACCCTTCACCCACATTTGTGAATGAAAGAGGCACTCACCTTCCTCTGGTTCATCAGGTTCATTGGGATGTACCTTGGTGATGGTAGCAACGGTGGCACTGGGTTCCACATCAATGATCCATCTCCCTTTTTCTGGTTCTAACTCAGATTCACAACCTGCATCTGATTCACAGGCTTTCACTTTCAACATCAATGACTTCTTTGAGAGACATTCAACGGTGTTATGCCAGGGGTTCTTATGAAATTCACACCATTTCCTAGTGTATTTATTTGTCTTCCCGTTGTCCTTCTTTGTTTATGGTTTGGAATCATTGTCCTGAGGTTGTCCATCCTTGTTATTCCCTTTGTTTTGTGGGTTGGGGCCGCCTTTGCTCTGCTTCTACTATGAGGGGTTTGCAAACCCAAAATGCCATGTCTTCTGTTTAAGCTTCTACTCAATTTTGACAACATATCGATAGGCTGCGCCCAAGGACGAAATGTCTAGAAACTCCATTTTTGTCTGGATGTATCTATGAATACTGCTACAGTACTTGAGCCTAGATGTTGCTCAGAGTCTTTGATACCCAACTTGGTGCACAAGATATGAAAGACATTGGTGAACGTTGGTATTGCTTGGTCCCTTTCCTTCCGCAGTGTGGTCCATCTTGTATATAAGTCGTCATAACTTCCAAAAGGGTATTATTGTTCCTTAATGATCAAAATCTGGACTAGGGGTCAAATTTTAGCTCAAAAATCAATGTTACTTGCAATATAAATTGGCAAGGCCTAAGAAGCTCTAAATCTCAGTGAATGTGGTTGGGGCTAGCCAATCACGAATGACCTGGATCTAGGTTGGATCTACATGCACCCCATGCTCATCAACAATGTAGTCTAGGTACTAAACCATGTTCATGCCGAAGGATCATTTTTCCAAATTTTCATATAGCTTGTGTTGTCATAGAGTGTGCAGAACCTGATGAATGTGTTGCAAGTGTTCCGCCCAATTCTTGTTGAAGCTGAGAATGTTATCTAAATACACTTCCACAAAAGAATTGGTGAAAGGCCACAAGGTATCTTCCATCATCCTCATGAAATTTGTTGGGGCATTTGTGAAGACAAAGGGCATGACCAACCCTTCAAAAACAACGTCTTTTCACCTGAAGGCAATCTTCCATACATGGGTCTTCTCTATTGGGACCTGGTGGTAGTCGAACTTCAAATCAATCTTACTGAATTATTTGCCCCCCTTGAGTTGGTCAAGGAGATCGTCAATTCATGGAATTGGGTATCGGTTCCTAAATGTGATTTTATTTAGGGCCCAATAATCAATGCAAAGTCGCTAGGGCATGTCTTTCTTCTACACAAGCACGATTGGGATTCCACAAGGTTATGAGCTTGGGAGGATGTGCCCCTTTTCAAGCAACTCTTGGATATAGCACTTGATTTCCTAATTTTAATACAGAGAGTGAAGATAGACTAGCCCATTGGGTAGTGATGTGTCGGGGGTCATATCGATTGAGTGATTGATCTGTCAATGCAAATGTACCCCAATGGGTGAGGAGAAGATGTATTTGTGCAATTTCACGACCTTATCCACTTGCTTCTATTTCCTAGAGAGACCTATCGCGGAGGCCATGGATGTGGCTACAACCTTTTGTTCATTTTGAGCGTGAATCACGTAGAATAAGAAATTCTCGGTCTGAGATATGGTCTTCCATCATTGCTTGGAAGAGATCAAGGAAATGGCGGTAGATGGGACTACCTATAGTATCCTGTATAATTTCCTGTCTAAAGTAATAATAACACTACAAGGCATAAACTCATATACAACATGACGTTTCCATAAATAAGGTTGGCCCAAAAGAAAGAACATCACAAACTTCAAGGGGGGTGACATCACACAATACCTCATCTTAGAAGGGCTTGATGTCATAGGACAGGAGGCAATGTTGGTTGACGGAGAGATCGCTCCCTTGACAGAGCCATCCGATGGTGTATGGCTACAGGTGTGGTGATGTAGGCGAAGCCAACCGCTTGATGGCCTCTATTGAGATTAGGTTCTTATGGATATTTCTATCAACGATGAAGTGCAGTGGAGTACCCTTCACCCACATCTGTGAATGAAAGAGGCACTCACCTTCCTCTGGTTCATCAGGTTTTTCAGGCTTGACCTTGGTGGTGGTAGCAACGGTGGCATTGGATTATGCATCAATGATCTATATCCCTTTTTTCTGGTTCTGACTCAGATTCGGAGCCTACATATGATTCAAATGCTTTCACCTTGGCCACCAATGACTTCTTTGAGCCACATTCAGCAGTGTTATTCCATGGGATCTTATGGAACTCGCACCATTTCCCAGTGTCTTTCTTTGTCTTCACATTGTCCTTATTTGTTTGCGGTTTGGACTAGTTTTCCTCAGGCTGTCGATCCTTTCTCTACCCTTTGTTCTACAAGTTGGGGCCTTCTTATCCTTGCTTATGTTATGAGGGGTTCTCAGACCCAAACTGTCGCATCTTTTATTTAAGCTTCTGCTCGATTTTTACAGCATATCGATAGGTCGCGCCCAAGGACAAAATGTCTAGAAACCCCATTTATGTCTGGATGTATCTATGTATATTGTTGCGGTACTTGAGCACCAAATGTCGCTCAGAGTAATTGATACCTAGCTTGGTGTGCAAGGTATGGAAGACTTTGGTGAAATCTGGCACTATTTGACCCCTTTCCTGCCGCAGTGTGGTCCATCTTGTATATAAGTCATCACAACTTCCACCATGGTAGTATTGTTCCTTAATAGCATCCTTGAAGGAACCCCAAGTGGGCGAAACTACAAATAATGTGAATCCCTCTGTTTCCTTTTGCTCACAAAAAGTCTCCCACCAATCTTTGACATGGGGGATGGCCTTGAGGAGCGCAAATGTAATATTTTCTCTATCGGAAAAGTTGTGGATAGAAAAATACCCTTCTAGAAGATTTAACCATTTGTATATAACATCTACATATATTTGACCTTCAAATATAGGAATATCAAAATTGATCTTTACCTTGAAGGGGGTGGCGCATCCATTTCAGCTAGATGCATCGCATCATTCATGTTCACATCCATCGAAGGATTTGCGCAAAGTTATCCATCATCTCATTCCTTTGTCACGAGAGGGCTTCCCCAAGCAAAAATTTAAAGGGATCTCCCACCCCATTGTCTCTCTTTTATTCCCCCCTGGGCGTTCATCAGGTTCGACGAGACCGATATTGCAAAGGCACAACTGTTTCAAGTCCCAACTGCTTATACCCTGACCTCGTTGGGGACATGCACAAAGAAACAATGAAGATCATACCACTTTGATACCACTGATCCGGATTTATGAGCGGAACGAAATGAAACACAGATATATAAAATTAACATAGATATACAAAGAAAAATAACAGAGATATAGTGGAACTTAACTTCTATTAAATAAGAAATATGTTGAAACTATAAAATGTAGAATGAAAACAATCTTGCTCGAATGGTCGTAGACCGGTAGCTAATCTCTGAGAAGATATGTGGCAGCTACGTGAATTCGCCTGAGCACCTTACAATGAGGCCTCCAGGATTTTCCAGCATCAAGAAGTAAGCAAAAAACCATAGACATCCAAAAACCTAATCATGGGAGATGAAGCGGCAAAATTCATGTGTGCCCCGATGGGCTAAGTTGGTACATCAACTTCCCGGGGTTGTAACGTTTGCATACGATCTCCATTTTAGGCGCATGATAGCCCATTGGAAATGTATATCCGAGGAATACACATTATGTCATATGTTTATATTTAAGTGAAAAATATAAGTGTATGCATAACTATAATAATATATTATGATACAGGTTTTTTATTTTCAATGAAAATATGAAAATTTGTAGCCTAAATTTGCTCAAAACAAATAAAATATAGCCAAATTGGTGAAATTCCGCTTAAAAAAAAACATTGGATCAAAGCAATGAATCTAGCATTGACCGCTGCAAGAAATCTCCTAGAACATCTTGATTCCTCAACAACCCTCAACATCTGATCATTCCAATACTTTTAACCTATTTAGTAGTGCATTTACACTCCAAAAAGGATGATTCATATGCAGAAAGGTTCTCATCATTATGATGAATGATAGGATGGTGAGTTATGAGGGAAACCATGGTCAGTTTTTCATTTTCAGTCATAAGAGACTCTGTTGTGCAAAAAACCTCTTATTACAAATTCTTTTTTATCAACATAATTTAAAATTCCTTACAAAAACTGAGCATAGTAAATATAAAATATATATCAATGGAAATATCAAATTCCGTATTGGCTTAAGTACATTGAAACCAAGAAATTATAAACAAAATATCTTGCTAACATATCTTTCAAATGAATCCTACAAGACGACCTAATTATCCTTTAGATAAATATAACACACATTGGTCAAATGAGAGATGAGTCATTAGAGGAACAACATAAGCCATTTATATTAAAAACGAGATATACAAGTATTAGGCTAAAAGCCTAGAATTATCAAAATTACAAAATAAGTCTAAGTCGCATCCTCAGACATAGGACTAATATATAATTATCTGAGTCTATTGAGGAATCACCCATTTCCTCATCTTGGATAATTATGTAGACATTATTCCCAGATGCAAATGAACTAACACCTCCAACTCTTGCATTATTCTCCTTAGCTTGGCATCTGGGACATTTTAGAACATGAAAATCATGTTTAATCCCCATTAAATCATTCATAATTACGTTCAGTTTGTTCTCAAACATGAGTTGAAATTCCATCATGGGTTGTGCGTTCCTTGCATGAGCTTTAAAAAATTTATCCCTTGATTCAAGAGCACTCTTAACTAAACGAGTAGGAACTTCAGGAAATGTATCCATGGACCTTTTTGAAAAAACTGGTTTTCCAGGAAGAACGTCAACTGCAGAATTTGTAACACTAGTAATAGCTACAGAAGTATTCCCAGTATTTGAATTATTCGCCTTTCTCTGGTATTTTGAGGCTTTTGTTGTCATTAGACAGGTGTAATCGTCAGGATTCACAGCACCCAATATCTTATTATCTTTTGAATACAAAATATCGATGAAATGACCCTTAAATGACCATGAATCCTTCATTGAATTTCCAAAGTGGAAGTTGATACTCTTCATGTGTGAATTATGACACAATTCGATCCAACTGACAGTTGTATCAATCAATCAAATTATGAATATTGTCATTAAACCCGGATGGAGATTTAATTAGTTCATAATTATGATACTAAGGTTGTATTAGTTGGAAAATCATTATGATTTATAATTAGTAGGTTGTACTTTGGAAAACATTGCAATTTGTAACAATTAATAAATTTGATTTTATGATTTTATCAAAAAAATTATATTGTCATATTTAACACTTTGAATGTCCTAAAAAAAACATGGCTCAATGTTTATGAATTTTTGTTATTAATAGTATACATATAACTCATTAAAAAGTTATATTTGAAATTACAAAGTAAGCTTATTATTAATTTCTATATTTGTAATTTGAACTTATCTATATGGTTTGTAATTTGAACTTATCTGTATGGTTGTAATTTGAACTTATATGTATGGTTGTTGTGGGGGAGAGAGGAAAAGTTCTTGGGGGAGAAAGAGAGAGGAAGAGGGATAAAAGGGGAGAGAGTTAGTGAGCATGTGAGAGATTAGAATGAGAGAGAGCGAGAGCGAGAGAGTGGTGGGATCGAGACATAGGAGATAAGGGGAGAGAGTGAATGGGAGACAAAGAAATAGTACTGACATTGTCTATGTCATGGTATAGGTCTAGGTCATGGCCTAGATATAGGTCATGGCCTAGGTATAGGTCATGGTCTAGGTCATGGATGGAACGAATCTCGTATGCAGATTATAGGCGGCAGGGAAGACTGAGGCACATGCTAATAGTGTCGTTAAAAATAAAAAAAGACAACTTTTGTTGGCTCTCTCCCTCTCTGTGTACATCACGGTATAGGTGTAGATACTCTAGGTCATCGTTTAATGCAGGGAGCTTTGCACTGTGATTTCTTTGATGAGAACATTTTGCAAACATTATTCATACAAATGAAGTAAGTTAAATGAATACTCACAATTGATATATGAGAGAATATGTGAGTGTGAGAGGAAGAGAGAGGAAGATAGAGAGGGAGGGTAGAGAGAGAGTGTGTGAGAATGTGAGAAGGATAGAGAGAGGTTGACAGAGAGAGAGAGAAGAAGAGAGAGAGTGTGTGATACAAATGAAGTAATTTAAATTACTCACAATTTATATATATATGAGAGAATGTCAGAGGGAGAGAGAGGAAGACATAGAGGACATGGGTAGAGAGAGAGAGAGTAAGACAAGGGGGGTAAGAGAAAGAGGGTGGGTAGAGAGAGTGTGTAAGAGTGTGAGAGGGAGAGAGTAGAAGAGAGGTAGAGAGTGTGATATATACAAATGAATTAACTTAAATTACTCACAATCGATATATGAGAGAATGTGTGAGTGTGAGAGGGAGAGAGAGGAAGACAGAGATGGGGGTAGAGAAAGAGGAAGATAGACAGGGGAGGTAGATATAGATTTTGTGATAGTGTTAGAGGGATAGAGAGAGTTCTAGAGTGATATGGAGAGAGACTTGAGAGAGAGAGAGAGAGTAGAAGAGAGGTTGATAGTGTGATACAAATGAATTAAGTTAAATTACTCGCAATCAATATTGCATGAGATAATGTGTGAGAGTGTGAGAGGGAGAGAGAGGAATACAGATAGAATTTATGATGTGAGAGGGAGAGAGAGGAAGATGGAGAGAATTTGTGATGTGAGAGGGAGAGAGAGGAAGACAGAGAGGGGAGTAGAGAGAGATGAAGATAGAGAGGGGGGTTGAGAGAGAGAGAGTAAGACAAAGAGGGGGCTGGGGTAGAGTGAGAGTGTGGGAAGGAGAGAGAGAGGTTGATATTAGTAATATGGAGAGAGGGAAAGAGCATAAGAGAGGTCAAGAGTGTGATGTATACAAATGAAGTAAGTTAAATTACTCAAAATCGATATTATATGAGAGAATGTGTGATGTGAGAGGGAGAGAGAGGAAGATAGAGAGGGGGGTAGAGAGAGAGGAAGACAAAGAGGAAGGGTAGAGAGAGTGTGTATGAGAGTGTGATAGGGATAGAGAGAGGTTGAGAGGGATAGAGAGAGGTTGA
>CBVK0102376429.1:0-16812 GCA_900067695.1 Picea abies
CCTACTAGTATTATTTAACTTTAATAATAATAGGCTTTAGCAACACTTTGCGGGCAAAACTTAGTTGTGATTTTAATTGTCAACAAACTAGTGACTCCACAGGGAAATTTATTTTCAACAGATTTAGAACTCAGAACTCACGGTTTCACAGACCGAGAACAGAAGGCATGGAAGATATAACCAGGAAGATTATGCAACAGGGGGAAGTGAGTGGATTCAATGGAAATATGACCGGGAATTTGGGAATAATTTGTGAAAAATGATAAGTATGACAGGTTTTACCACTATATGCATAGTCATTCAACTGGAATCTTCCCTTAACTTCAAGGATTTTTTTTTTATTTTATTTTTTTTAACTTTCTCTCAAAACCTCAATGGATGAAGAAATGGTAAGAAGAAGCGGGAGGTAACCAATTCTTTGTAAAACAGCAGTGGAAATATATAACAATTTCAAGGGCCCTTTAGAGGAGACATCATAACATCTATGTAATCTTGATTGTTATTAGCTAACAATGCTTTTGCAGGAGTGTCATTGTGGCAAAATTGATCCAACATCCTATTTGACCAAACACTAAAAGATGATAAGGAAAAAAAAATCATAACATAAGTAACAATGCAGAAATTAAAATAGCAGTAATAAAAGACAAAAATTAAGAAGACAACAAGAAAATTTTAACTCATAAGTTGAATTCAAACAGAAAAGGAAGCACAAAAAACTGAAAGCAGAGCTAGGCTACTAGTATACAGAAAATCCAGACAGCATTACAACTTTTCACATCAATCCCTCGCAATATTTCAAGCGGGGGTTTTTAGTGCTGTAGGAAAATAATTGATCCTATAAATATTTTAAAATATAAGAGTTGGTGTCGAAGACAAAAGCAATTTGGAAAGGATTGAACACTTGTAAATCTGATGTAATCATCAGTCCCTTGATGCACACAATTAGATCATCAAGATAGATATGGAGACCAACCAATTCTTCGAGATTTATGTGCATAGGTATTTTAAAAGTAGTACCTGTATCAAGTAAGCTAGAAAGTTGGCATTGGTAAGACATGGTACCCCCATAAATGATAAGAATGGTTTTGTGAGCATCTTCCCTTTTTACCTTGATTTTCTTGCAACCAAACAAACTGTCAAGTAAGGGCCCTAAATGTGACTCTACAACCTACTGCGGAACCATTTCCGTACTGGGAAGAGGAAAAGGATTCCTCATAATAGCTTGCCTGAAGGTTCAAAGATTAATACAGGTTCCAATATTATTGGTGGTCTTCAAAACAGGTACCCAGTTGGAAACCTATTCAGGGTGGACTGAAAAAATAATCCCAGCCATTAAGAAATTCTCCAACTCCCTCTAAAAGGATGCTTTAAGTGCAGAGTTAACAAGTCCTTGTTTTTGCCTAGCTAGTTTCATAGTAAGTTGAATAAGACCAGGATAAAAACCATGAAGATCCTCAAAAGACTAAGAAAAAACATTTTGAAATCCATCGAGTATCTCGGCAAACTTCATTTCTTCCTTATCATAACATTGGACATCTCTTTTAACAATCGTTGAAGATCCAGGTGTCCTAATGTTCACAGAGATGATTTCAACCACCTTCTTTCATAACTCCTCCTCTTTTTGTTTTTCTTTATTGCCTACAACACTCAATGAAAATGAACCGTCTAGAAGAGTTGAGATCTCGAAAATCTTATCGTTTTCTATGGAAATAATTTACTCAGGCTTAAGAGGTTCATCTTGAATAAAAGCACAATTGTTCTCATTGTTAGGGAGGTCCTTCCAAGATTCTACATTTTCAGGGAAACATGGACAATATAGAGATTGAAAAGAACAATCAGGCCTATGAGGCAAAAGTTGTTGATTAGGAGAAGATGCAAAGATGGCTAACCAACCAGCCATTGAATTCAACTTCCTCTTAACATGAGTGATGTTGAAGGATAAAAGGTTCGATATAAGCGCCCAAACAATTTGGGAGTATCGTTCTATCAACTTGTTTCTAGGGGGCACATTTTCCGTATCAAGTTCACAACAAGCTCAGAATCTCTGAAAACTGAAAGGTGACCACAACCAATATTAAGGGCGTTTTCAATTCCTAATAATAAAGCTTCAAAATTAGTGACATTGTTTGTATAGGGAAACTCTAACCTGTAAGACAGATTATGAATTTTTCTTGCAGGGGAAACCAAGATAATACCAACCCCATTACCTTCATTAGAGCGTGAACCATCAAAGTGCATATACCACATATCATATTCTAAATTGATTTGTTCCAAAGGAGTATTATCCTCTTCAGCAACGATGGAATACACTCCTAAGTCTTCTTCAATATAGTTTACACTAGATTGCGGAACACTCTCTATATAGGGTGAAATCCTTCCTTCTCTAAGAACTATGATGTTCTTACCATTCTGAGGAACAGATAAATGTGTCCCATCGAGTGAGAGGTATCCACCTGTTAAGGCTTGCCAATCCATTCCCAAGATAATTGAGTAATTTCTTACAGGCATATCAATTACCTAAATGTTGAGGGTTGTTCTTATCTCAGGATGAGCACATAAAACCAAGTCACATTCTTAATCTCACCTATGTTTGTTTGTTGTAGACTATTATATGAGAGCATTCTTCTAGTGTTTTCATTTGTACAATACAATCCTATCTCTTCCATAATAATCTTTGACATCACACTTGGGCCCGAACCGCCATCAATAAGGCAACAATGGGCAATATTGTCCATAATCTTTACAGAAATATAAAAGGGGGGATTTTTTACAGGGTATCTAAAGTTATGTACACCTAATTTATTTACAAAAGAATCCTCTTCACTTACCTCTTCGGAAAGATTAGCTACAACGGAAGCTTTTCCTTCCATGAATTATTTCAGATGCATCTATTGTTTAGGGATGGAAACCATGTCCAGAAGGGTTTCATCTGCTTTGATGTTGGCCAACTGGTTTAAGATATTATATTTGGAAGAGGGGAGAGGGGGAATGATTCCTTGACTCTTAGGAACTTTAGGAACTTGGGGAGTAGCAGGGAGTGAGGATGAGCTCGGGGTAGAAGAACTGCAGGGAAAATCAAATTTTCCCTTGGGACCGTAGGCTTTATTCCTAGTGTTGATGACCATGACATCCTCTGGCTCTACAAATTATAGGACAGTGATAGTAGCTTCTATTATTTTACCAAATATCTTATCTCTGGCACTCTTCTTTACCTCACATGTGGTTTCCTCGTGGTGTTCCTTGCAAAAGTTACACCAACTTTGAGGCAGGATAGCTTTAGGCTGAAAATTGTTCTCAACTAGATTTTTAAAGGGGGGTGCAAAAGAGGATGAATCTCCAAGGGTGAGAGGGGAGATTGTGAACTTTATCTCAAATTTTATCATGCAATTGTTCATATATTGTACTAGTTGAAAGAGGGCGGACATGTCTATCTATTTAACTGATTCTCCCTGGGGAAGACCAACTCTTTCAAGTTGTTCTTCATACTCTTAGAAAGTATGCAGTGTGGAACTGAGATTATTAATGGATTTTTCCTCAAGCCTATGTTGGTAGGGAGAAGGAAATGCATTGTATTAATGCATGAAAGCGGCTTGGTTCTGAGGGCAAATAAGTTCGAGGATTTGATTGTACAACTTGGTGAAATGCAAGTTGAAAGACCTGATGGTCTCACCATCCTTATAGGTGACATTATTGTATTCCCTTAACTTCTCAGTGGAGCTTTTGGATTGCCCATAAGTGGATCGAAACCAATATATTAACTCCTCCCAAGTAGACAGAATCTTAGGAGGAAGATAAAAGAAATCGGTCGCAGCCTTTCCTTCCAAGGAATTGACGAACAAGCGCATGCAAGTGTCATTGTTGTTGGCCCCTATGTTATGAAAAGAATTAGAAAATGCCACCAGGTGTTTGTTTGTACTAACAGTGTTATTTACTGAAAACTTAGGAAAGTGCTCTTTAAACTTCGGAAGTGGACAAGTAGCAGGTGCTAAGTTAAGAGGAGAGGACACATGCCACGATGTGGTTGTGGCATCTTCTTCGAACTGAAAAAGCCCGTACTTTTTAATGACTTTGGTGGGGTTTGTGGTAGATTGTATAGGGATATGGTGGCTATATAAGCTACCAATCACTGATGACGATGAATATTGAGAAGAAGGAGCACTTCCAGTGCCACCAGAGCCTCCACTAGATGTCATCCTGTGGATAATAGGTGAGGGGAAGAAAGACGAATTGGATGAATTAGATAAAGTTCTCCTTAGAGCACTTTGTTGGGAAGATAACACAATGTTTCTCCTTCCTATTTCAGCAATAGGATTGATTTCAAGTGACAGGCCTCTTCTTCTTCTAAAAGCACGAGAATCTAAGGACATGAAAGAAAGGCCAAAACTTGAGAAAAGGAAATGTTACTGTTGATTTCTAGGTTGTCTGCATCTAGCTTCCAATTGTTATTGAGAGCTAATATCTCGTTTAATTGCTACCCAAGAATAATCTCAACACGGGTGTTGGCAATGTCTAAGATGGTATTAAAGAGATTCAAATCAATGTTGGTATGATCTTGAAGTCTGGGCTCAATATTGGGTTGCCTTGTAACATGAACAGCCATTAAGCATAAAACAGTCAAAGAATCAATATCATAAAAAGAAATATGTATCGATGAAAATCGAGTATAAAAATTAACCAGAGAGATATCAAGGATCTCCCCAGTATGGTCGCCAAATAAATGTTGAGGAAAAGATATGAAATGATCTTACTCGAGCATTTTCAAACTCTGCTTGGCTAGAGAAAAGTAGACGGGAATATCACCCTATGTTTATAGCCAACAAAAATAACATCTTAACTCACAAGTATTAATTACGAGTGCTTAGGCTAGACTTTTATTAACAAAAAGCTTGCTGGAAATTTAATTTTTATGCAATTTTTTGAACATATCAGTTGCTGAAATAAATGTAAAGATAGAAGTAAAGTCACCAAGATGACAATCAAGACAGATGAGACATAAAGCAATCCTTTATTTCATTCAAATTCACCAAAGAGTCATTTTCTTTACAAAATCTCATGCAGAAATTTTGGACCAAAGTCAAACTTAGACATCCCTGATGGAACATACAGAAGGACCTCTGACAGAAAACCAAAACTGAACTCTAAAATTTGGATCATCTTTCCACAGATTGTTGCCCACTCGACTCTGCACAATAGCCTTTGTCAGTCGTGAAAATAAATTCACAAACAGACAAGTCTACACAGACTATCAAAGATAGATAAACACCTCTAAAAAACAAGTGTCTGAATGATGTGATTCAGCCATGAATATTGTTGTCTACAATAAGACCCTGCTATCATAAAAGAGAATTAGGCTTGTTATGAATAAATGAATGAATTAAAACTGAACTATCTCAACATAAACTTAAGGAGCAAACCTTGGTCTGTTTCTGCTTCTATCTCCCCCTTTGTTCCTCCCTTTCTTTTTGTTTTTAAACAATTTAGAATTGGTTGAGGTAGTTGAACCAACTCATTAGTTAAGTTAATTAAAACACTCAACCAGCTTTAGTTAGAGGGGAAATTAATAATCATAATAAGGGTTATAAATAAATAATAACTAGTAGGTGGGACCCCTTGTGACTCCCTTTAGTTCATAACAATCATAGCAAACATAACATAACCATTAGTTAAGTAAAACACACATCCTTGTGTCTCCCATCAACATATTCACTTTTGGCAAATTTAGGTCATAATATTTGAAATTATTTTCAAAAATATTACTCATATATCCAAAATAAAACATGTTGTCCAAAATTTCCTCAGGTCAACTATCATTAACAATAGATAAAAATAAAACTCAAAAACCATATTTCCCATTCTGAGATGCAATATTTCCTTGATTGTTGTTGTCACCCTTTGATTTCCCTAAAAATGCCTTTGGTTGTGCAGAGCCTTTAGGCCTAATCTCTTTGATCACATGGGAACAATCGTCCCTCAAATGCATCCGAGAAGACACGGATTTATCAAAGCCATTGGAGGGTGAGGAAGCCGCAGCAGTGGCTTTTCCTTTTTCAAGGGCATGGTGGGACTCAGTTTTCAATCTCTTGCTAACATGGGAGGATTGTACTGGCGAGTGGTCAAGGGTAGCTTGTACAATGAGGTTAATAGGCAGAGGAGGAAGCAAGAACAAATTAGGCCAGCCACGATGTTGGGAGACTGTCAGGTGGACAATCTCCTGCCATCCATCATTTTTAGGAACCTCGGGTTGCAATGAGACATGAGGAGGTACGGGGATACCGGGGGCTTGTGGGACTTGGAAAGGAGGCCCTTCAGGCCTAGGTTGGATCACTCCATGCCCAATCCAATTGAAAAATCTATCCTGAAACAATTGTCCAATCTCTTGTGAATCAACATCAAAATGTATGGAGAACCTTGGCCTTCTTGGGCCTTTGTTCCAATTACCTCTACCTCTGTTTCCTCGGCCATAGCTACGTCGACTGAAAAAACTCATTCCTGCATGCATGATTGATTAGAAAATATTCTTTTAAATAACCATACATGACAACTCTTAACAGTATGAAATAGATTTGGCTCAGTAATGTATCAAACTCATGCAATCCAATCCATACAAATTGTTTTATTGTTTATCAATGAGCAGGGGGTGAAAAAAAGGTTTTGGGATATGCGAGGGGTTTGTATTCAGAGAAACATGATATAATGAAGGGGAAAAGAAAATGGTTACTGCTCAATGACAACAACAATCAACTATAAAACAAACTAATAAAACATCATTGTAATCCAAACAAGACACTGCCACTTCCAACTACTTTAACACTAAAATTCTCTTGACTATAATCAATCTTAGAACAGGGAGTGAAAAATGAATATGGGAAGGCAATGGGATTTGCAATTAGCAGAAAATGAAATAATGGAAGGGAAAAGATAGTGATTATTGTTCATAAAGTTAAGTAAGTGATCCATAGGACATTCTGTGAAAGGAGATGCACTAACCAACAATCATTGTGACCAAATAACAATTATTGTGTATTTAACTAGTTCATTGTTCATAATCAAATGTCCAACACAGTGCCATCACAAGATAGTATGCACTCCACACAATCTGTAAAGGAGTTGTGTTCATTTCATTTATACACTTTGCATCTTATAACATTTCTCAAACAATAACCATTTCCACTCTATTAACCATCATAATCAACCACTGCCCATACCTTACTTCAATCCACAAATACACTGAAAGTCATGTTTCCAAAATTAACAATGAAGTCACACTATCACTGCAATTGGGCCTATCATTTAGAATGCAATGATATTAGTTAAACATATATCGAGGCAGTAAACCCAATAATCTAGATTAAATTGCAAAACCCGAATTGACATTTAAACAGACAGACAACAGCCACCATTCCAACACAAGCTATGCACAGAATAATTCAATCATGCAAGTGTAATTATGTCACTGTATAAACCCAATTCCATGTGACTCTAAAAATCTGGGCCATCCATCCAACATGACGAGGTATCAACAACATGCCTATCTTCATAAAACAAATAACTGGATTGCCACAAAATCGTTCTTAAAACTCTGTGACTATTTCTGAGTGTGGAACCTAAGTTACCCATATTATACACAGTGCACAGCCACCAAAACACCATGATGCAACATCTCCATTTTACAAAACCAAACACACGGTCATAGTAATAACTCAAGCCATTATGTTGCGCCATCAATCTAATACAATATTGCTTCGATTTAGTCAAACTGTAATCAACTATGTTGTGTAAAACTCGGGCTTATACAATCAAAAAATCATAAAGCATACAATGGATGTAGTTTCTATAGTCATCCCGGTTTCAATAATCATTCGGCCCCAAAAGGAACTAACAGTTACATTGACCATTTATTCATTGTGTAGAAACACCACACACACAATGCGGTATGCATGAGCAACATTAAGCAATTGTAACCAATGCCACTAAACATCCAAAAAATCCTTAGTGCAAAAATACTAGTGATTGTTTATCAACCAACTAAATTCACCAATGTCGTAACAATCAATCAACCTAACAAGTTGTGGCAACCACGCATACCCACGCATCAATTCGAATTGGGGAAGTGGCCCTCTCAATTAAACAATATTGAGTTATTAAATGTAAGGAGAGTGACTGTGTGTTTTGACCTGTGCAATTAACCACACATGGTTTACCATTGTTATAACAAAGGCAATGACTAGATACCAAACCAACACGACTGGCACATGACCAATTGGACGAGCCTATACTCACATTAGTCGACAATATACAACCATCCAACAAAAACCAAGTGGTAAACCCAAGAGGCCAGGCCGGTCTTCTCTATCAACCTTCAGACTAGAGGGCTAAGGGTTTGTTATGTAGCCAACATAGGGAGAACATAGCCAACTCCTTGTAATGGTGAAACCTTCAAGGCCAATGTTGCATACATAGAGAGAACCATGACTCATTTGTGGACAGGTAACAAATCCCATGACATGGGGCTATAACAGAGGAATGAGACTCCAACTTGGTCAGTAACGATACTTAACACACGCAGGGTATAACCCTCATGGTTCTCCAGTCAAACAACCACAACACTGAAGTGAAGACAGGGTTGAGAACTTAACAAAAAAAAACCCATGGCGCGACCCTTTAGTGGTGGAAACAAACCAATGATCAAGTGAACAAACCCAGTGACACAGAGTGCCTCCAACCATTAAACCCACAAAATCCAAAGACTGGATATAGTGACGAATGCGTGAGGATGGCTATCCACCCAAGACCAAACAAAAACCCTCAACTAAACCAACAAGGAAAACAAAGAGCCCTTATGGCTGATAACCCAGGATGACCAATAACTTCTATGAATTCAAGATTATTTCAGAAAGAACCATCAACGCTTCATTCCAAGAACCCTCCAACCATTAAACCCACAAAATCCAAAGACTAGATATAGTGACGAATGTGTGAGGATGGCTATCCACCCAAGACCAAACAAAAACCCTCAACTAAACCAACAAGGAAAATAAAGAGCCCTTATGGCTGATAACCCAGGATGACCAATAACTTCTATGAATTCAAGATTATTTCAGAAAGAACCATCAACGCTTCATTCCAAGAACCCAATTTTACACAGTTGCAATACTTAAGGAAAACACAGACCAATACACTCGATCCATTAATCATTTCATAACAAAGTAGACTCAAGAATGGCCAAAAAAAAGACATACCTGTAATCGAACTCCTTAAAACGCGAGTTGGTCAAGAGGTTCCCCTATGCTAAGAAAACAGAGCATAACCATGGCAACAAGGTTGCACTATAGTCCAACTAGGGTGGCGGCCAACGAAAGGAGTAAAGGTGGTGTGCAGTAAATGCATGTCACCTCCACCCACAGTCAATTTACTTCTTAGTACATGCCAACCAATAATCCATTAGCTCAATTAATTAGACTATGTATCGAAACCATCAACCATTAATAGCGTGATCCATATCAACTCATGCCATAAACTAATCATCGAGCATATCAACTATGTAACTCAAACAAAATCACATAGCTATTAACGTCCAATACCTTGTCAAATGTGCCACCAACATCCCATCCATCCAAATATACCATATTCATATTACCAATATAACTCAACCAAATTGCATAGCCATTACCTGTTAGATAGGATTTAACC
This sequence comes from Picea abies, assembly GCA_900067695.1. Taxonomy (NCBI): domain Eukaryota; kingdom Viridiplantae; phylum Streptophyta; class Pinopsida; order Pinales; family Pinaceae; genus Picea; species Picea abies. Next base: position 9,691 of record CBVK0102376429.1, read on the forward strand.
ATAATAAATTTAATCTTCATGCATGTAGTATAGCATAGCTCAAATTCTTCCCCTTTCATTTCTTACATTGTTTTCATTTCTTTCCAATAGCTTGTATATGTTACTAACATGTTTGTTATGCAGGTGCTCCAAGAACAGGTAGTAGTGGTGTCAATAGAAAGCATAGGTCGTAGTAACACAAAGAATCAATACTTCATAAGCCTCAAACCATTACCCAATAAAAATAAGATCTCATTAACCATGTAAGCCATGTCAAACATCATCACAATGTCACATATGAACATACCTGATCTCCAATCTACAAGGGGGTCCCACCTACTAGTATTATTTAACTTTAATAATAATAGGCTTTAGCAACACTTTGCGGGCAAAACTGACTTGTAATTTTAATCGTCAACACAAGGGTCTGGTCCCATTGGAGAAAATCTTTGATAATAATGATGTGGCCAGAAGTCCAAAAATCACAGTAAATGAAGGGGATGTAGAAGATTGCAATATTGGGACTTAGGAGGATCCCAAGATCATAAAGCTGTCTAGAACACTCAACCCTAAAGTCAGGGAGAAATATATCAAATTAATGAAATAGTTCCCTGATGTTTTTTCCTGGAGCTATGATGATTTGAAAGTTTATGATAATAGTATAATCCAACTTGTGATCCCAATCAAAGAAGATCACAAACCTTTCAAATGGAAATTAAGAAGGATAAACCCTTCGTTTCTTCCCTTGATTGAGAAAGAGGTAAATAAGTTATTTGAAGCCAAGATCATAGTGTCCTTGAGGTTTTCTAAATGGGTGTAAATTTTGGTGCGAGTCAGAAAAAAGAGTGGAGAAATCAGGTTGTGTGTGGATTTCAGAAATTTGAACATAGTATCTCTAAAGGACCACTACCCACTGCATAAGATGGATCACATTTTATAGAAAGTGGTAGGTTCTCAAAAAATGTCATTGTTGGATGGCTTCTATGGATACAATCAGATTATGGTTCACCCTGATGATCAGGAAAAGACAGTGTTCACAACTCCATGGGGAACATTCATGTATGCCAAGATGCATTTTGGGATCATGAATGTAGGGGAAACATTTCAAATAGCTATGGACATATCTTTTGTGGATGAAAAGGACAAATTCATTGTTATCTACCTAGATAATATCACTGTGTATTCTGGTTCGGATGAAGAACACCTTAAGCATCTAAGAAGGGAATTTCATAAGTGCGGAAAGTTTAAAATCTCATTAAACCCTAAGAAGTCAAAATTCGCTATGGAAGAAGGAAAGTTGTTGGGTCACATTATTTCAAAAGAGGGGATAAAGGTAGATCCCAGCAGAGTTGAGGGAATCCTAAAAATTTGGCATACCCAAAAGCAAAAAAGAGGTACAATCTTTCCTGGGAAAAGTAAATTTTTTGAGAAGGTTTATCCCCAACTTGGCTAAAATCATAAAGTATATTACCAACATGCTCAAGAAAGGAAATGAAATAAAGTGGACCCTTGATGCCAGAAAATCCTTTGAAGACATCAAAGTGGCATTGACCAAGTCTCCAGTACTGACCAACCCTAATTTTGAAAAGGAATTTATATTGTTCTCTTTTGCCTCAGAGCACACAATTGTTGGTGTTTTACTATAGAAATGTGAACAGAATTTTGAGAAGCCCATAGCATATTACAACAAGACATTAAGGGATGCCCCTTTGAAATATGATATCATGGAGAAGAAAGCATATGCACTAGTCAAGGCCTTGAAAGAATTCAGAGTTTATATCTTGCATTCTCATACTATTGCTTATGTGCCTAGTATCTCTATGAAAGACATATTAACCCAACCTGATCTCGAAGGGAAGAGGGGTAAATGGATAAGAGTGTTGTTAGAATATGACCTTGAGATCAAACCCACCAAGTTGATAAAGGGACAGGGGCTCGCAAAGATGATGGCACAAACTAATTGTGAACTCCTAGGAATAAATTTCATGGTTGGCTTGTCAACAGGTGCAGAGGAAGAGAGAACTCCTCAGATATCCCAGAAGTTTCTTGAATCCCCGTGGTATGCAGACATCATTTATGTATTAAGAAATCTACAGTCTCTTCTTGAATTGAGTAAAACAAAGGCTAGATTCTTGATTATGAAAGCAGAAAAGTTTTGTATAGTAAATGAGTCTCTATATTGGAAAGATCCAGGGGGGATTTTGTTGAGATGTTTGTTGGAAGAAGAAGCTGAGAAGACCATCAAATAATTTCATAAGGGTGATTGTGTAGGGCACCATTATTGGAAAACCACTGTGCACAAGATTTTGAGGGTTGGGTTCTATTAGCCTATCATTTTTTCTGATGTCTATAAAGAGGTTTCAATGTCTATAAAGAGGTTTCAATATATCATGAATGTCAAATTTTTGATGGGAAAAGAAAATTGCAGCAGCTGCCTTTGAAACCCATCTCTATTGAGTCACCTTTCAAACAGTGGGGCCTTAATTTATAGGGGAAATACATCCACAATATTCATCTCAGTACAAGTGGATTCTAACAGCAACATATTACTTCACTAAGTGGATTGAGGAAGTTCCCACCAAGCAGGCAACAGATGTTGTTATCATCCAGTTTTTAGAAGACAATATTTTGTCCAAGTTCAGATGCCCAATCAATATCATAATAGATAACACAACAACTTTCAAGTCTAAGAAAATAGAGAAATTTTGTAGTGATTAACACATCACCTTTGGCCATTCTACATATTATTAACCTCAATGAAATGGGTTGGCTGAGTCTTCAAATAAAAGCCTAGTCAAAATTATCAAGAAATTGTTGCATGATAATAAAAAGGCTTGGCACAAAAATATCATCCATGCACTATGGGCCGAAGAAATCACTCCAAAGATATCTATTGCCACCTCACCTTTTCAGATTGTTTATGGCACAGAGGCTATTTTTCCTACAGCATTGGTATTATCAGTGATGAGGTCGTTACAGGAACAGGATGCAGAAACATATGCCACTCGAAGAAGGAAGGATGAACTAATCAGTGTCTAGCAAACTATGGAAAGAGATTTCAACAATGCTCAGCTACACCAAGACAAGATCAAGAAGGATTTTGAAAGGCATGTGAAGGAGGATGACTTCAAATCAGGAGACTGGGTATTAAGATGGGATGCCAGAAATGAAGATAAGGGAAAGCATGGGAAGTTTGACCATCTATGGCTGGGACCGTTCAAGATTGCAGCATATCATGGAAACAACGCCTACCTGCTACAAGAGAGTAATGGAGACATCATTGGAGGAGTGTCTGTGAATGCCAGGTTCCTCAAAATTTATATTGTTTAAACAATCATCACCCCGTCCATTCATTGTACATAAAAAAAAAAATCATTTTTTTCTTTTTGCATGAAGGAATTTAAATAAAAGCGACATAGTTGAAGCTCGAGGTGACGACCTCGAGCTATGTTGGGTTGATTTTGAGTTTTTGAATAAAGATTGGTAGATTCAGATCACAGGAATAAATCACGGCCCAATGGGTAGCCACTCGGTCTACCGTTCTTTGCTACCTTGTGGGGAGGATAGCATCCCCATTTGGAGCCTATGTTATCACCATAACAATTGTTTGATGGGATCCAAGTCTCGAGATTTAGTGAGGGGATAAACCGATGTAAAGATGCGTTATTTTTTAGGACAGGGCCACACCTAGTGGAAAAGGGCTAAATATAGCAAAGGCGTGGAGTTAACAGGACATGGAGGATCGTGAATCTCAGGCACCACAGATCAACGATCATCAGCCATATTGGGCAGAGAACTAGCGTGAGGTTTAATTATTTGAAGGCAGGTCAATGAAGATACCGTGGTTTCGCCTCAAGACCACGTGGTGCCACAAGATGCATATCGGGGAAAAAAATGGTCTACCCCAAACTGCTTTGCCTCATCCCTAATATTGGGAGGCGTATATAGGGAGGGTGACCCTCGTCATTATTTTATGAATTTTCAAATCATTTGAACGGTAAAAGTGGCACGATCACTCCAGTCAAAACCAAGCTCAACAATGCACCAAATTCGCACATATTCCGCTCATTCACAGGTATTTTTCATCATCACCATGGATCCTATCATTTTGTCTGTAAAAGAGAAATATCCCCCGCCAAGCGAAGAAGCCCTAATTGACAGGAACTTTGATGTGTTTGACATCGTAATACCTGTCTCACCTGTCTCTGTGTCCAGAGCCAATTTGTCTGATCATGTAGGGAGAAAATTACCCTTTCTCGAAATGGTCGAAGCCTTCATAGTCCCTTACGTCATCGAAGTCACAGTCCCCTTCCTGGAATTCATAAGCCGGTGTGCAGAACAATACTCACAGGAAGAGAATGTCATTTTAAATAATTTAGGGTCAGAGGTCCTGTGTAGAATGGATTTCTCGTCTGTTCGATGCGCCCTCAACATACCAGAGTCCCCTTCCACTGCGTCTGAACCCTTCGAGGAACAAAAGCTAATTACAGTCTACAAATAATGTTCCACTGAGGTCAAAACCTTATTTTTTCATACAATTGTTAAACCCAGACATTATTCTGAGAGACTTTCCTTACCTATGAATGTAAGCGTCATGGTTATCAAAGTCCAGTGGCCTTGTTCCATACTGGGTCAGATTTTAGGTCTAGATAATAAAAAAATATGTATTTGAGGTCATGTTAGGTTTTTTGTTAACCTTTTTCAGTTAGAATCTAGTCAGTCAGTCAGTCAGTATCAGTTTTGATAAATTCATAGTTGATAATGTACACAAACAGCTAGTGAACTTCCAATCACTAAGGCACTTCAGGTATTACACACACTTGCTGAAAATGTTCCTAGAGACAAATAAGAGAGAGTACCCTGAAGCAAAATTCATCTCCACAGAATGCAAAAGAATCACAATACTCATTTTCATAAATAAGATCATGTCTAGATTTTACAGCTTGATCTTCAACACCAATCTGCCAAGAGTATTGGAGGACATGAAAAGTTACTTACAGCCAAATTCAAAAAACAAAGTAGGAGAATAGGTGTTGTTCATCCACTCTACAGTAATTTTGGTATATGGTTTCCAAGAGGCACCTTATATTCTCCATATCTTTTTAACACCTAGAGTCTTTTCCCTGGAGTTCATCAGGCAAAGAATAATCTCAGAGACAGAGCATTTCCTGAAAATGCACAAAGCGTACAACCTGAACTTTCCTTTCATCATAGGACCATTTGTTGTGAAGACTAGATCCTACTTACCTCAAATCTAGGCCAAGATCAAGGAGTTTGAATTTTCACAGCTACAAGGGAGAATATATGATCCACATCAGGTCATATCTAACAGAAGATTCATGAGAAAATAGGGCCCTTATGAACATGAGTATGTTGAAGGTTTTGAAAAATTGGCAAATTTGGAAACATGTGTTGATATGGAGACCATCTTGCAGCCTGCTCAAACACAACAAGTGGGGCCAACCCTACAACAGACTCAGACACAACAAACCCCTCAGAAGCTGACATTCCAAGTTCCCAAAGTAATTTTCTATACCAAGAGAAGCAGTTCAGAGACCCTAGGCACTAGTAGTCAGCAAAATGCTCCCAAGAAGACAAAGATCAAACAATCTTCACAGATAGTAGATCTAGAGGAAGAAGAGCCTAAGGAGCAAGTAAGTATGGATATGGTGGAGAGTGGCACCAGCAAGGAAGAAGTTGGTAAAATAAGCATGCCCCAAAGTGAAAGAAACTCAAGAGATTTTAGCAGTAAAAAGTATATTTTTGATAAAACACCTGGAGTAGTCGACCAATCTAAAGAAGATTTAGCAAAGAAATATGTTGTGAAATGAAGCTTGGCCATGAGTGAGATAAGGGAGTTGATACTTGAGGTGGAACAGATTTGTCAACATAGGTCTTCTTTGTTCTCAATCAGATATATAGAGAAGAAGACACTCAACATATCAATTGCAGATGATGATAAAGTGTCTGAGATCAAGATGCATTATGAAAATATTAGTGCCCCGGGCAAGGTGAAATTCCACATAAACACCAGTGACATGTTGTATTCAGATTACCTGGGTCTGGGCTTAATGGTTTCAAGGTTGAAAACTTGTGCACTTAAGTTGGAGGGGAAGTTGAGACAAGATAAATCATCCAACAGAGCTTGGCAGACTCAATTCAAGAGATTAGAATTTGAAGGCCCTCAGGGGGTAAAGGATTCCTTAGAAGAGAAAGACAAGATGATTCAAATAATGAAGAAAAGGATAAATATGTCTACCACAGAGCATCCACAAACAGCAAAGTTGGTTTCTCTAGAACAAGAGAAAGAGACATTTCGACAAGAAGCATTGAATTACAAGGCGAAAGTGTTGCAACTGGAGAAAGAAAAGACGAATTGGTCACAAGGAAAGATAGGAGAACCAGACATGGTTGTTGTTACACCTTCTACTATTGGAACTGAGTAAAGCACTGATGGATTAGTTTAGTCTATGTCCCAAGTTATATTGAAAATAGAAGAAATCAAGAGCCTTAAGGGAGACATAGAAAAGATGCAGCAAGAAATAAGAATGAAGGATGAGAAGATGGCCCAGTTCCAAAAGGAGAATCAAGATTTACAAGAAAGAGTGGACAAGTTGAAGACAAGGTTGAAAGGTAAAGGACTGTTGCAGGTGGAAAAACACATCATCTGGGATTCTATTGTTGTTGAAGTTGCTAAGTTCAAGGTATACTTAAATTTCATCGATGACAAAGATAGCATGGCCATCACATCCAGAAGTAGATGCACTATTGTGAGTGAAACACTAGCAAAGAAACCCTTAGAGTGGGCCCAAAATGCCATAAATTTGTTGAATTATATTCCCACTGTTGAACTTCAAACTATTGGAGTCAAAGACAGGACCAAATTGATCATTTGGGCCAGAAGATTCATTTCCAAGCATAACTTTCTTAAATCAATCCAAACCAAGGCCATGCAGATGGAGCAGAGCATACAGGAATTCAAAGATCTATTTGAAGAATTGTTTATCAGAGGTCTCCCACCATTTTGGGATGGAAAAGGGAAATTATATGATCAAGAGAAATACAACTCTCTCCTCACCTAGTGCAGAATGGATCATTCCAAGTTTGAAGGCCTGGAGGAAAACTTGAAAGGACCAAATCTAG
>CBVK0102376443.1:0-10663 GCA_900067695.1 Picea abies
ATGAATAAAATTATGGGTGCTTCCACTATCAACAAGAATGATGAAATTCCTATGCTTGATGTAACCAATTATCTTGAGAGTGTGGGGAGAGGAGAAGCCAGTGAGAGCATTTAGAGAAATGACCAGTTCTACTTCAGGAGGGTCTAAGGGAGAGGTTATGTCAATGGGTTCAGGTGACACAGATACAAGGGGAGCTTGAACATCCTCTTCCAAAACATCCTCCGAGATGGCCATAAAAATCCTTTTCTCGTTACACTTGTGTCTCGAAAAATATTTTTCATCACAATTATAGCAAAGGCTTTTGATTTGGCATTCAACCATTTTGGCCCTGGTCAATTTTTGGATGTTTACTGGAGTAGAAGGAGGAGTGGGATTTACTGGTTTAGTGCGAGGAATAAAGGAGGGTTTCGGGTTTTGAGAAGAGACAACCTATTGTTCTCCCTTATCTCTTTTAGTAGATCTCACCCAAATCTAAGGCCAAGCCATGAGGACATGGGCACGAATCTCGTCCTTGAGGCCACTGATAAAAAATTCTCGAAAAAAAGCATCAGACATTCCCTCTATACAAAAATCCAGTCCCTCAAAATAAGCTATAAATTCTTCCACTGTGCCAGATTGTTTCAACTTTATCAAATGACCTAAATGGTTGGTGTTAGTGTCAAATCATTCATAAATCTTTGCCACAAAGTTTGTCCAAGCTACATACCCTTGGAAGGCATTTTTTCTCCATTGCCACCATTGCCAACGTTCTTAATCTGCATGGACAACACCATACCGAAGTTTTTCCAACTCATACATAATGCATACAAAGATAAATAATGTTCCATTTGAGTTACCCAGCGAGTGGGATCTGAGCCATAAAATTTGGTCACATCCACACGTGGAAGGTGTAGGTCACGCTGAAAGTGATGGGGCTGAAAATTCTAGGAATCTGAAAGTGATGGGGCTGGAAATTATGGGAATGAGAGGAAGTTTCACCTTTAGTATGAAAATGTGGGTCAGATAAGGGAGGATCTATAGGGATATGCACCTTGGTGCAGATCATCGTAGTGACAGATTCAGGCTAGGTAGTAATGTCTTGTTTGAGGTCTTGTTTGAGTTCCTCGATTGAGGTGACGATGGAGGAATGCATGTTTTTATTGATGGTGGAAATATTGGCACTGAGTTGTCTTACTTCTTGTTGGGTCTTTATGAAATTAGAGTGCAAGGTATTGAAGCGAGCTTCCAACTCTTGGCTACGGGTATGGGCCATGATGATGAGGGAACCAAAAAGGGGCGGGTGGGGTAAAAATAAATTGAAGAAAAATGATAGGTATGAATGTGATAAGGGAGAGGAGAGAAATCCAATGGAATAGGTCTCAAATAATGGTGCCAACAGGATACAAACTTCTTTTCTTAACACCTGTGGAGTTATACTCCGATCTGAAGAATACTGCATTGATGAAATGCCCAAATGCTTAATCAGGAAGAAATGTGTAGTAATTTGGCAACTCGAATGCAGGAGATACAATTGTGCGGCAATATAACTTGTCTGTTCTATTTTTTGTTTCTATCCCCAACTGTTAGGTATTCAAGGGTTCTACAGACAAGGGTTTTCCCTTTTCTATAGCTCTCTGATATACGTGTGGGGTCTAACAGTAGTAAACAACCCAATATCTCAGGGCACCAACTAAGGAGGCTAGACCGTGCCCTTTTTTGTACTACCCGACTACCCAAGTACTAGAGAGTGTCTTCTCGAGTGTTGTTCACGGTGGCATTATAACAACCAAGTGACCGATCAGTTTACCTATGGACGGCTTCAGGAAATCTAGGCCGATATGTATACAGGTGTTGTCTAATGCGCTACCACTCAAAGGGGTACCAACATGGTTTACAAGGGTGGCCAAAAAATGTGCACTTAAGTACCACTTGTATTTTCCGCATGTACAAATCCCCCACCACAGGTTTATGTGCGTAACGACATATCTCTATAGCTTAAAGACGTTGGAATATGTCTATACCTTGGAAAAAATTAACCCACAATTTTCTTCTGAGGAAGGTGCTCTGATACCACTTGTAATATTCCAGATATAAAAAAGTATATAGAACAAAAATAAATAGCTAGAAATGACAGATGAACAACAATATAACTAGAACACCACCACAATAATACCAAAATGATACTTGAATAACACCAAAAAGAACACTTTGATTACTGAGAGAAATGATCACTTGCCTCTTCGAGGGGGAAACCTCCAACAGAGTAGAGCTCTATTACAATACTATCCAAGACAAAAGTTCTCATACCCTCGATTCCTATTTATACTAAATATGTCTATGAAAAGAACCATATAGAGGAAGATCCTTTTAGAAGCGGAAGCTTCTATAAGGTCTTCTTAGATTGGACTTAGTATTCCTTATTGCTAGGCCTTATTAATCTTGACCTTTATTACATCGAAATGTATTATGCTACCTACATGAGGGGTTAGGTCCCTAACAAAAATATAGTGCAAAAAACCATTTTTTTTGATAAATTAAAAAAAAATAAAAATATAAAAGAATTGAAATTAAAAATTAATGAAAAAATAAAAAGAAAATTTAGATAATAAAAAAAATTAAAGAAAAACTTAAAAAACTAAAGAGGAAAAACAAAACAAAACAAATATATAAATAAAACTAGAAAAAAAAAACTTAAAATTACAAAAAAAACTTTAATTTTTAATAAAAAAGCTTAAAAATATGTAAAATTTTATGAAAAACAAAAAAAATAAAAAAAAAATATGCACATGGGGGGTGATGCCCGACATCACCCCCAACGACATCCACAATGCCCAACCAACCCATGCGTGGGTTGGTTGGGTGTCGTGGGTATCATGGGGCGTGATGTTGGGCATTACCCCAGCCCCCTGGGGCTAAGCCTTGGCCCCGTGGGACCAAGGATTAGCTCGAGGGGGATGGGGTGATGTCAGGCATTAAAATGTATAGTTTTTGTATTGTAAATTTTTTTTTAGTTTTTTTTTTTAATTTTTGGTTTTCTATTTTTTTAAATATGCTTAGAAGTTTACTTTAAAATCGGTTTTAAAATTTTCTTTTTATTCTTTAGTTATTGATTTTATTATTATTAAAAAAAAATTCGTTTAAATATTGTTTTTAAAACATATTTTTTTTAATTTTTTGTCTTTTATTTTAATTTTCAAGTTTTAGTTTAAGATTTTTTAATATTTTTTATTTTAGACATTTCCTTTGTTGAATTTTGTTATTTTTTTTCCTTTTTCAAGTATTTTTATTTTTATTTTTTATTTTTTTTAATTTATTTTTTAAAGGTTTTATAATCATTCTTTTGTTAAAAATATATATATAATGTTTTTTTTAATTAATGTTTTTGGAGGAAAATTTTAATTGTTTTTGTTTCTTTTTAGTTATTTTTTTTTTTCACCTTGTTTTTTAATATATATTTTTTTTTAAATTGAATTTTGAATATATTTTTTTAAATGTGTTTTTTGGGTCATTTAAAAAAAAATTATTTGCGAAGATTTTGTTTTTTCAATTTATTTATTTATTAATGTAAAGTTAAAAAAAAACAAATTGTAAATAAATTTTCAAGTGACCATATGGGGTCGAATTTTGGGTTGTTTATTTATGTAGGGTTTTTTTGTCGATGTCACAATTTCAATTAGGTCGTAAATAGCTATAATTTTGATGTTTAGGAATATATATATATTTTTACCTAGCATGGCTTTTTGATTTAGGTGATGATTTTAAGGTTTTTCTGAGCAATTGTTTGAGTTTTGAAGGCCATGTTTGAAAAAGGTTGTAATTTTGACCCCGTTTAAAAAAATGGTGCAAACAGTAACACCACTTTTGATTTGGGGGTTGATTTTCATGTTTTTTATTCACAAATATGGGTTTTAAGGGATAAAGTTCTCCTTTTAAGGTCACATTTCTCGTTAAGTTGGTAACTATGTTTTGGGTGCTATATGTGGGAACTAGTTACTTCATGGTGGGTCTTCCAGAGGCCTACATGTTAATATTATGAATGCATCTCATCGTGGATGCCAAAAGAGGGTTGGTACACATGGATACAGTTCGAAAAGGATGATAGTTATCATTGGTAGATGACATTTGAGGTAATGAAGGTATGACATAATTATCCTACAACACTTTCGTTAAAGGATTTTGGTAGGATGACGCCTTCAATGTACTTCCCTATTTTAGGAAACATTATAAGCATATGGGATTGGTTCAGGGATCGTACAAGACAAATCAATTCTGGTGGGTAGGAGAGAAAATTGAAACTGAGGTGAAGGATCCCTATTTTTAATAGTTGGTGTGCTAGCACTCAAAGCTCCATCAAAAAATTGTATCTGAGTTTCTATAGTGCAATTGTTGATCTCTCTTGAGGATTAAGCTACTTGAGTGTGGTCAAGACATGGAGGACCCGAGGGCGCATCTCCACCTTGGGTCGATCCCTTTGTGTAGTGTGGAGTGATTCCACTCAAGAACCTTTAGAAACTATGGAAATTAGTATCAACATTCGCATACCTTCCTTGAGGGAGCCAAGGATAGAGATATGGTCTTACAAAATAGGAATGGACTCAGGGCATTGAAAGAATCCCACAAATAGTTAGGCTACCTCAATGCCTATTGGTATTTCCAAGAAGAAACTAAAGGAGGGGAAATGATCACACAAGATCGATCCCTAGTCTCGCAACATAGCAGAAAAAGTGGTTGGGGAGGCTGGTAAACACTTCCACCATCTCTACTCGACCATGGAAAAAATATTCATGACCAATCTTCGAGAATAGTCTCACAACTAGAGAGACCAAATATTTTCTCTTTTCTAAGGTATAGTGGATGACTAAATCCATAGTGGCACAAGCTATATATCAACATCAACTGGAGAATAAGGCCAACCATCACGTAGTCCATATTCTATAGGCCAAGTTTGTGCTCTTTTACAGGGCTCAATTTACCATATGTTTTAATGAACAAACCCCATATGACGAAGGCACATAGAAAGGGATACTAGAGAACAGAGTCACACAAGAACGAGCTCGAGAGAATCCAATCCAATTGGACAAAGACATGACCATAATAACAAGCAGTTTCATAAGGATCCTGGCAAGTGAGCGATGCATCAGGACAATTGAAAGATAAAAGTAACCTCAAGGTTTTACTCAACCCTTCTCTAAAATATGATTGTTGTTTAATTCTAGTCAGTAAAGTTTTTTCATTCTTCTCCTTGGGGAAATCCCCTATTAATCCCAAGGTAGAACTCAATGATAAATCTGACTAGGAGGAATTATTCTTATGGAAAAGATCAATATGGAAGTTTTAGAAAACTTATCATTCAGGGCTAAAATTATGTTTTCCTTTTTGGAAGACCCCTCAGAAGCATGAATGCAATTTTATGTATATTTTGAATATAAATATTTAGACTTTTTTTTCTTACAAAAGAAATATTAATATTTTAGACAATGGTCCTCTATTATTTTGAGGTAGATGCATTTCAAGAGTTGTCCCTCTGAGTGAATTTACTAATGTTTGATGAGAAGTCTCGCAATTCTTTGTTAATTAATTTTTGCAGTAACATTTTACCAGGTTACTCTAATGGACCATAAAGTGTTTTAATCACATTACAAAGAAAAAAATGGAAAAGAATGAAGTACCTTAAAGACATACAAGTTTTTTTTTAAATAACAATTTTGGAGGAGGGAAAAAATGACATGAGGCCACGATTTTCTTCGAGGGATATAACCCTATGAAAATTTTATCAATGGACACTAACCTGTGGGTAGGAAATTTTCCAAATACCCAAAAACATTGGTCACAACTAATTGAACTGGCCTCTTGAGTTAATGAATTTGTATGTATTTATTTGCTGGTTCCATCTAGTTCTAAGTGAAAGCCCATGGGAATGGGTGAATCCCATCCAATGATATGATATATTTCCTCTAAACAATTGAACTCCACTATAACAAAAAACATGGGCATGGTGATAAATGTTAGCCTCCTCCTATAGCAATAGTTTCCAAATTTTGGACATCCATTTATTGCGGTCCAAAAGCCATGGGTAGAAATTGTTAAGCCTATATTATAACTCATTATATTGGTAACAAGTGAATTTCATTTCAATATCATGACCAATGGATATGTAACACCCCAAATTTGATCCCTATGGACTAAAATGTATTATATAATTGTGACTTAGGCTAGTGATCCATTAAAGTTGAAAAGGAGTCAGAGTGTAAGATGGAAAAGGCAAAGAGATAAGGAGATATGATTATACGAGAGAAGGGGCTAAAGGGGATAACTCTTTTATTATATTTTATTTACTCATTTTGGTTTTAATTGAGAAAAGGGGTTACATGAGATTCTTGGGGAGGCCATGTGGTTCTTGGTTCTTGTAATTATATAAAACCTGCCTGTGGGATGTTTGGGAGTTATTCATTCTTTTTCTTCATTTACTCTTACACTCTTTCCTTGGGATCCTTCCTCATTCACTCTTACTAATTCGTGTGCTCTTGGAATGAGCATGGAAACGAATGGCAAGAGGAGGAGATCCATTGTGATGTGGAAGTGAGGAATTATTGATCATTCCAGGTGGGAATGGATGCCTATGTGCATGAGATTGATGGTATTTCTGAAAGAACTGTCACAACTGAGAATCCTTGGAGTTTCTAGTATGGATATTTCCTGACAAATAACACTAGATCCCTGGAGATAAATGGAACAACCTGAGGGAATACATGACATAGAAAGGGGTTCATTTCTTTGGGTTGTGCAGGTTGAAGGGGAAAGAGAGTTGGAAATTAGGATTGTTGTGTGGTTGGAAAAACCTGAGAGCTAATTAGCCAACTAACATGTGTTTTAGATTTGGCCTAGGACCTGTCCTTGTGGATTCATAGCTCTGGCTTGGGGGTGACCTGCTGTTGATAATTGGAACAACAATGTTTATCATTGGGAGGAAGGTCCTTGGTCTATAGCTAGTTGATGATGGTTTAATTGAATATAATTTCTCTCCGTGTTTTCTATATATTTATATTCCACTGTGTATTATTATTATCTCTGAGATTTATATTTATAATGTGCCTGCTTGTTGTTTATTGCTGTGCATGGCATGTTGTTCCTTTCTTGAATGGTTTAGCATGAATCTTGATTATCACATGTGTGGTTATTGCAATCATTCATGCTTCTTTTCAAATTAATTGTTATCAGAATTCAAGATCAGTTGGTAAGTGAGTTTTTGGCATAACGTTCCCAACTTGTTGGTGGCTAGGTATGTTATACATTGGTATCATAGCTTCTAGTAGAAACACCAGATAAGTATGGGATGGATTGAGTGAGAATTAGACAAATTCACTATTGTAGATTTCAAACTGTGTGAATTTGGGGAAAAAATATAGATTAGAGAGAAAGTTCCCCAAATCCATGGGTAAATTTGAGTTTGAATAATTTAGAATTATCTGATAAGATGATGGATTCGATTGGCAGATTTGCAGGGTCAAATTCGACTTGGAAGGTTGAAAAACTCATATTTTAATGGTCGCAGAAGTGTGAGGAAGATTTCATAGAATCGATGGATGAGATCGTGTTCAATATTTAGGTCAATGACCTAGATTTGTTCTTGAAAAATAAAAAAATCATAATGTTTTTAAAGTTTGACAAAGTAAGCATATCGATGACTGAGATTCATTTCAGCGGTTGGAAAAATAAGGTAGATCGACGGTCCGGATTCATCAAGGAATTTTGCTGAAATTTCTAAGTGTTGAAATTTGCCAACAAAAATCTATGATTGTTGATGGTCGATGGTTGGGGGTCGACATAATTTGGTGAAGTTTTCAGTTCGTCAACATAAATCTCCGATAATCGACGACTGATGATCGGGGGTCGGAAAAATTTGGTGAAGTTTTCAGTTCATCAACATAAATCTCCGATCGCCGATGACCGATGGTCGAGGATCGACAAAATTTGGTGAAGTTTTCAGTTCATCAATAGAAATATCTGATCACTGATGGATGATGGTCAGGGATCAACAAGTTTTGGAGAAGTGTTGAACTTCGACGAAATGACATCAGAGATTGCCGATGGTCGATGGATTAGGCATCGATGACTTTGGGTGAAGTTTCGTTTGGACAAAGGAAATATCTGACCATCAATGGTCGATGGAGAAAGGAAGGTGATGATGTGTCATGGCACGTTAACTTGGTTGATTCCTTAGAATGACGTGTCATGCCAGGTCATCATCCACTTTCCATGCCATGTCAACATAGTTTCCATGTCAACAGAGAGGGTCGATCATCGATGGTCGGGGTTCGGTGAGATTTGTGAACAATCTTGGTTTGTTGGGGAAGATTGTCGATGGCCGGTGATCGAGCATCAACAAGATTCGTGGGCGACTTTTGGTTTGTGGAGAAAAAAGATCGATGGATGATGGTTAGTGATTGGGCATCGATGATCCAGATTTATGAGCGGAATGAAATGATTAACAGAATGAATACAATAAAGACAAAGATATGAAGAATAACACAAATATCTAGTGAACAATATCTTCAATTAAATAATGAAATGGGATGAAACTGTAAAACTGCAGAACTGAAACACTTGCTTGAATGGTGGTAGCTATATCTGAGAAGAGATGTGGATACTACGCACATACATATGAGAATAATGTATTACAATGAGGCTCCATAGGCCTTTTTGATATTATTCATGAATGAAAAAACCCTAGACATCCAAAAACCTAAGCCTGGAAGGTGAAACACCAAAATTCATGTGGGCCTTATGGGTAAGTTGGTTTAATTTTGTACCTCAACTTCCAAGGGTTGTAATTTTTTCATACGACCTCCATTTTAGGTGCCTGATAGCCCGTAGGGAAGGTATTTTAGAGATCTACACATTCCTCTATCAAACTCTGACTTCGTCTATAGTTTGACTCTGGCGAGCCAAAAAAACAATGTTTAGGGCCCCAAAATGGCCCTGGAAGTACATCAAGATGCACTGACATGAAAACATACAAAATAAGCTAATTGGATTACGTGAGAGACCACCCATATCCACCTGGAGGATGTGTGGGGATTCAAATAACCCCAAAAGTGTAGAATCCATAGTTAAAAAGCAGTACATAAGAACATGCTGAACAAAAAACAGACATGAGGATCTAGTCGGAATAGGTGGGTGGCCACCAATATCCACCTGGATCAATCCTCCTTCCTTAGGAAGTAATGGTATCCATTGCGTTGAGTTCCCTCATCAGGTGAGAAAAATTCTATTGGATTTGGCCCCGAGTGAGCCACTTGCCTTGGTGTAGGAGTTGCCCATCCTTGACAACCCAATAAAGCTGGATCCGCTACTGGCGAGTGCCCTTGACATGTGTGTCTACTATATGATCAATGAATGCTTGTTCCATGTAGTCAGGGTTGAGATGTATTGGTGTTAGATATTTTGTGATCTCATAGGTGTCCAATAATGGGGGAAAATATGGCTGAAGGAGGTCCACATTGAATATTGGATGCAGATCAAGGAAGGGTGGAGTGTTGATCTCAAAATCATTTCTACCCACAACCTTGGTGATAGTGTAAGGCCCATAACAAAGTGTGCAAAGCTTCCAATGGGGCCCGGTGAGACGCTCCTTCTACAAATGTAGTCAAAATTTGTCGCCAACCTGAAACTAGTGTGGTACCCTGTGTTGATCATGGTGCTGCTTGTACTTAGCATTGGATTTCTGAAAAATCTCCTGGACCTGTTGGCAGATGTGATGAATTTTCTCAATGAATTTGGTGGATTTATCGATTGTAGAATCATCAGGGGAAGAGTCTATCTGTGCATTGGCAAGAGAAAGTGCAACATTAATGGGTCCCAAGGGTTGGAATCCCAGACCCACCTGAAATGGGATATGACTAGTGGAACTATGGAGAGCCATGTTGTAACTGTGTTGGACATATGGGAGACTCTCATCCCATGTATGGGGATGCTTATAATTCTACATGCGTAGGATGTGCACAATCATCCGATTGATAACCTCTGTTTGGCCATTGGTTTGGGGGTGGAAAGCAGTGGATTTTGTGATCTTTGTGTCCAACAGAGACCAGATACTCGACCAAAAGGTGTTGAGGATCCTTCTGTCTTAGTCGGAGATGATGGTATGTGGTATCCCAAAGTGGACCCACACTCATTCGAAGAAGAGATTAGCAATATCTACCACTGTGACATTCTTCTTATAGGCTGTGAGGATGGCCATCTTTGAAAATCGATCAACGACCACAAACACACAATAATTTCCTTTCTTGGTGGAGAGAAAGCCATACATGTAATCCATTGAGATGGATTCCCAAGGCTTCTTGGGAATAGGAAGAGGGTTGTATAAGCCTTGCTTCTTGATGTCTGACTTGGCAATGACATAGGCAGTGCAAGATCTGATATACTTGCTGATGTCCTGTAGAATTTTTGACCAATAAAAATGTTTCTGAAGAACAACCATAGTTTTCTCCATGCCAAAATGTCCTGCCATCCGACCGTAGTGGGCTTCCCAAATCATCTTTTCATGCTCACTTGTAGGAACACAGAGATGGACCAGGTGGCATAAGAGTTCGTCTTGAATGTGAAAATCAGTGACAGTGGCACCTGCACCCAAGAGCTGATATGTGGTGGCGAAGTCTGGATCTTGCTGGTAAAGTTGGGGCCA
>CBVK0102376459.1:0-11628 GCA_900067695.1 Picea abies
TTGTCATTAAGGGGGGATAGTCTCTAATGCCTCCTTCCTTCTCCTATTGTGTCACTATTGTAAATCCTTCAATCCTATACCAAGTTGTTCTTAAGGGGGGATGTTAGGATATTTAGACACTTAGGAGTTAGTTAAGATCTACTTGGTCTATTGTGTCATTAGGTAAAAATGTGTTTTCTAGTGTGTTTCTTTAGTATGCATTAGTATGCATTTGTAGTTAGGAAATCCGACGGTCACGATATGTTCCCGGCATAGAGTGATCTGACGGTTCATACTCTCCTCGATCTTAACGGCCATTGATATGTGGATTAACACCTAATTGGTCCATGATCTCTATTTAAAGAGCATGGAGGTTCATTTATTGATGATCGATTGTGAGAAACTCTCTTGTAAAATCTCTCTGTAATCTTTTTCTTTGCATTAATAAACTGCTCCAAGTGGCTGTGTTGGTTGGGGCCATGGATGTTTCCCCATAGGGGTTTTATCACGTGAGAACATTGGTGTGTTGAGCCATAGATAAATGGTCATTAAGATCGATGAGAGTATGAACCATCAGATCACTCTATGTCGGGAACATATCGTGACCGTCGGATTTCCTAACTACAAATGCATACTAATGCATACTAAAGAAACACACTAGAAAACATATTTTTACCTAATGACACAATATACCAAGTAGATATTAACTAACTCTTAAGTGTCTAAATATCCTAATAGGAGTAATGTGGCATGATAATGTCACCTAAATTGGCATGGACCTATTCAGAAGTTCAGTGTTCGAGAGTTTTGAAGGGTGTTGTAGAGGAAACTTCCAAAGCTCAGAGCTCTGAAGTCACGAAGTACTGGAGTGACTTGAACTACTGACATCACTTAGGATGATGTGGACCCAATTGACGCTTTCCATGTGTCATCGTGTTTTTTGCTTCTCAAAGATCTCTTGGGCCAATTGAAACTTAACACTCATCACCCGTTAGATTGGCCCATGTGTCATCTTCATACTTCTTCCATGTATCACCCCCTAGTGTGTGATTGTTGTTGAGACTCTAGAAGTTCAATGGTTCAGCATTTGGAGAAATTGGAGTATGTGGTTGCAGGAACCTATGAAATGTGATGCCCCAAAGAGCTTCTTTGGGTGTTTTCCAGTTCAGTGTTCAGAAGAAACGTGGTATGATGAAGGTGAACCCTCTAAAGCTCGAAGCAGCAGAATGCCAGAGTAATAAAATGCCAAAGTGCCAGCCAAGAATTCAGAAATTCGACATTGAGGGAAATGTGTATATGTTGATGCAAGATCCTCCAAAGCACGAAGCTCTGGAGAGCTTCTCCAGAAAATTGCCAGTTTGGCATTCGAAGGGAATGATGTGTGGAGTTGGTGGAACTTCTGAAGCCCGAATTTCCAAATTTATAAAGATCTAAAGTAGCGGAGCCCCGAAGATCTGAAGATGTATCATGCAAGAATTTGCCAGTTCGACGTTCGGAAGAAATAAGGCATGAGGTAGTAAGAGCCTCTGAAGCCTAAAGTTTCAGAGCCCTAAAGCCCCGAAGCTCCATATAAGCACATATCATCGAAGCACTTGGACATAGCCCTTGGTCATATGAGACTTCGGTCGAAATAAAGGAGGTCTAGTGCCGAATTGTGGTTTTCAAAGACAAATTGTTCAAATATCCATAACTTTTAGCTCAAAACCCATAATTGAGCAAGGGAGCAGTTAATGGAGAGATCTCAGACAGTAGAATATAATTGTTCACCCAGAAAATTGAGTTGAATATTCAGTTTCTCAGACAATTAGAAGAAATAAGTCTGATATATTATTGAACCAGAATGGTTCATAATTTCTTGATTTTGTTAAATCAATCAGCCTGACAAAGTTTTGTTGTCTGCAAATTTTGCAGAGTTAACAACAACTAGATCATATTAGGATCAGCACATAGTGTAGAGGAATGGAAAATACATAGGGGGCTTACATCCAGGAATATGAGATCAGAGGGATGGATGTCCATATGGGTATTGAAGGAACAAACTCTAATGGACATAGAGAAGGAAAGGATGAAAACATGAATATGGTAGAGACCATTAAAAATTTGCAGAAAGATGTCCAAATTCATAAATTTGATAATTAAAGAATTATGAAATTCAAGGAGCAACAGGAGGACTTCAACATGAAGTTAATGCAAATCTTGGACCGAATTGAAAATAAATTGGATAAGGACAATGGCTCAAGCAAATCAGGAATTCATAGGTCTTCTTATGAGAAAGGAAGATCAAGGAGTGTTAGCAGACATCGCCATCACTCCCCAAGGCATTCCAATAGGAGAGCACACAACATCTCAATTCAATCCCCTATTAGGAAGCATCAGAAGAGGTCTAGGGTGGATGAACTGCAAGGAGAAATGAAAAAAATCAAACCTTCTACATTTGATGGTGAGCACAAGAAGGATGAAGATGCTAAGACATGGTTCCTAGGCATGAGAAAATATTTTCAATTGCATAATTATTCTTCTCATGCAGAAGGAATAATTGTTATCTATCAGCTCAAGGGAAAGGCATCCATGTGGTGGGATCAGCTTGTACAGGTGTAGCACATCAAAGAGAAAAATGTTACTTGGAAGGAATTCAAGAAGTATTTTGAAAATAAATACTTGACTAAGAGATATTATGACAAGAATATAAAGGAGTTCTTTGAACTCAAGGTTGGAAGTATGACCATCGATCAGTATGAAAGAAGGTTTTTTTTCAAAATACTTGACTAAGAGATATTATGACTAGAAGATGAAGGAGTTCTTTGAACTCAATCTTGGAAGAATGACCATCGATGAGTATGAAAGAAGGTTTTTGGAACTGTTGAAGTATGTATCCTTCATCAAGGATGAGACAATTAAGATTTAGATGTATTTGAGTGGGCTGCCATCTTTCATCAGTGACAAGATACAATATGATGATCCTAAAACTTTGAAGGATGCCATAAGGTGAGATAAATGCCTATATGATCAGCATAAACGAAATCCAACTTTCCAAAAACCTTGGGAAGACAAGAAGAATTTCAAGATGGAATAGAGGAAGAAAGGGAATAAGCCACCATTCTTCAAAAATAGTACTCAGGGACAGCCAGCGTCTAGAGAGCCCATAACGACTAAGACAGGTGGGAAAAGGCCAAGGTGGCCACCTATTCAATGTGAGGGTTGTCAGGGAAATCATATGTATAGAGATTGTCCCTATAGAAGTGAAAAAGTGAGAGTTGTTCACAATGTACAGCAAGCTAAAAGAGTGGAGGACATGGGCAGAAATGTACCTAGGATCTATGCAGCCTTGGAAAACAAGCAAGCAGAATTTCAATCACACATGATTGAAGTGGAAGGTATGATCAATAACCAAACCATCACAATTTTAATTGATTTAGGATCTATTCATAGTTATATAGATCCTAAGATGGTGGAAAGATTGCATTTTCCAAGAAGCAAGCATGGAAAATCTTGGTTGGTGCAGTTGGCTACCGAAGCCAAGAGAAAATTTAATGAGTTGGTTAAGTCATGTCTAGTGGGAATGAATGGGCTGAGCACCAAGGCAAATTTGAACATCTTTCCTTTAGGTTCCTATGACTTTCTAATTGGTATGGATTGGTTGGACCAACACTGTGTTGTCTTAGATTGTCATAAAAAGGCATTTACTTTCCTAGATGAGGAAGGAAACCTAAGGACAATCCAAGGAATTCCCAGAGCAGTAACTTTTAGAGAAATACCAGCATTGCAGCTGAAGAAGTTTTATAGAAAGGGTTGTCAAATATTTGCATCCCATATGGAAGAAACACCTAAGGATAAGGTGTCAAAGATCGAAGATTATGCATTCCTAAAAGAGTTTGAGGATGTGTTTAAAGAAATACCAGGACTACCCCCTAAAAGAGATATTGATTTCTCTATAAATATGATGCCTAGAGAAGCTCTAGTATCCAAGACCCCTTACAGGATGAGTACACCAGAACTGAAGGAGTTGCAAATGTAGCATGAAGAGATTCTGAAGAAGGGATATATACGCCCAAGTGTGTCACCTTGGGGTGCCCTTGTTTTATTTGTGAAGAAGAAATATGGGACATTAAGACTTTGTAATGACTTAGGGAAGTTGAACAAAGTAACAGTAAAGAATAAGTATCATTTTCCAAGGATCGATGACCTCTTTGATCAGTTGAAGAATGCAAAAATATTCTCCAAAGTGGATCTCAGGTCAGGTTATCATCAGGTTAGAATTAAATATGAAGACATCAACAAGACTATTTTCAGAACAAGGTATGGTCATTATGAATTCACAATGGTGCCATTTGGGTTATCAAATGTACCAGTTGTCTTCATGTGTTTAATGAATGGTGTTTTCAGAGAGTACTTAGATAAGTTTGTCATTGTCTTTTTGGATGACATTCTTATATATTCCAGGTCGGAAGAAGAGCATGAGCAGCACTTGAAGATAGTATTACAAGTGTTAAGAGAGAATCAATTATATTCCAAATTGAGCAAGTGCTCATTTTACCTAAACCAAATTCATTATTTGGGGCATATCATATTTGAGAAAGGGATAACAGTGGATCCTGAAAATATTAAGGCCATTAGAGGGTGGTCAGCACCTAAGAATGTGACAGAATTTATATCATTCATGGGCCTTGTTGGCTACTATAGAAGATTTATTGTGGGATTCTCAAAGATTGCACACCCAAATAATTCCTTCCAAAAGAAGGGAGTGAAGTTTCAGTGGTCACTGGAGTGTGAAAAGAGATTCCAGCACTTGAAGCAATTATTAACCAGTGCTCGAATTTTAAGGATTGTTGATCCAAATGAAGACTTCATTGTATGCATTGATGCATGCAAACAAGGACTTGGTGGAGTCCTCAGTCAAAATGGGTTTGTTGTATGTTATGAAACAATGAAGTTGAAGGAGCATGAAAGGAATTATGCCACTCATGATTTAGAGTTGGAAGTCACAGTGCATGCCTTGAAGAAGTGGAGACACTAACTCATGGGGAAAATATTTGAGTTGAGGACAGACCATAATGGTCTGAAATATTTATTTGATCAGCCAACTCTAAATTCCAAGCAGAGAAGGTGGTTGGAAATTCTCATTGAATACGACTTTGATATAAATCATATCAAAGGGAAAGAGAACAAATTGGTTGATGCACTCAGTAGAACAGTGTATGAATTGCATGCTACATCCATCAGCATGTACTAATCTGATTTGAAAGACAAAATCTTAGAGGCTGCAAAATTGGATTTGCATTACATGGAATTAGTGGAAAAATTACAGCAAGGTAATTTGCAGAAGAAAATCAAGGATTACACGCTGGGAATTGATGAAATTATCATGTACAAAAACAGAATTTACGTACCCAATTCTCAGGAATTAAAAATTATGATATTGAGGGAAATGCATAATGTACCTTATGTTGGGCACTCAGGGTATCAGAAAAAAAAAATGCAGCTGTCAAGAGCCAATATTATGGGCCAAGCATGGAGAAAGAAATTGTTGAGTACATTTCCAAATGTTTGGAGTGTCAAAAGGTCAAGTCTGAGCATAAACACCCAGTTGGGTTGCTGCAACCATTACTCGTTCCTGAGTGGAAATGGGAAGTGGTAACAATGGATTGTATCACCAAACTTCCCAGAACAAGCAAGCAGCATGATTCTATCATGGTAGTGGTGGACAAGCTTACCAAAGCTACCCATTTCATTCTAGTGAAGCTCACTCAAAAGGAAACTAACATTGTTGATATTTATATGAGGGAAGTTGCTTGATTGCATGGTATCCCCAAGACAATTGTGTCTGACAGAGATCCAAAATTCACATCAAATTTATGGAAAGGATTATTTAAAGGGTTTGGAACAAATTTGAATTTTATCATAGCTTATCATCTAGAATATGATGGGAAAGCAGAGAGGGTGAATCAAGTGATTGAGGATATGTTGAGGATGTATGTGATGGATAAACCATCAAAATGGGAAGACTATCTACACTTGGTAGAGTTTTATTACAGCAATGGATACCAAGCATCTTTGAAAATGAGCCCATTTGAGGCACTTTATGTAACAAAGTGCAACACACTTGTAAGGTGGGACAACCCAGTAGATAGAGTAGTGGTTGGGCCATAATTGCCCAGGGAAATGGAAGAGAAGATGTCAAAAATAAATCAAAATTTAAAGGTTGCTCAAAACAGGAAGAAAAGTTGTGTTGATAAGGGCAGAACCCACAGAGAATTCAAAGTGGGTGATCATGTATTCCTAAAAGTGGAGGCCAACAGAAGTTCCCTGAAGTTCAGAAATTGTTCAAAGTTGGTAGCTCATTATTGTGGGCCATTTGAAATCCTAGAAAGGATTGGGCATGTATCCTATATGCTTGCATTACCTGCATCAATGTCAATTCATAATGTATTCCATGTGTCATTGCTAAAAAAGTATGTACCTAATGTTAATCATGTTATTGATTGGAATGTGATTCAAGTGGAGCAAGAAGACGATCTTCAAGTGCATTTGGTGTGCATACTAGACCAAAAGATCAAGCAGCTCCGAAATTGAGCCATAGATCTAGTAAAGGTCCAATGGAATTGGTACAGTCCTAAGGATGTGACTTGGGAGCACAAGGATGTTATGTGGGAAGAGTACCCGCATCTTTTTGAAGATTTTTGAAAATCTTGGTGTTAAAGGTATATATGTATTGCACTGAGGACGGTGAAAAAATAAGGGGAGGGGATTGTAATACCCCAATATCGAGCCTCGATTAAATTGTAAACATGTTTGATAGGCTGGTGAGCCAAGTGATTATAAGAAAGGAGGCTTATGTGAGGATTAGGCCAGAGAGCCTAGATGTTAAAAGCCATTGAGCCTAATCTTGTATATGTAAAAACTCATATCATTAATATAATGCATCATTGTGTGTAGACCGACCACGATAAAAGAGTATGGGGGACTAAACTCCACTAGGAAGGGAAAGGGAGAGCTAGGAGACTAGGAAAAAGGGATAAGCTTGAGGGCTTAACTCCAAGAGAATATTATGTTATTATTTCCTAAAGACTATGGTGAGAATAATTATTTTATCCTAAGTCTCATGGAAGGGTGAATGAATCACAAGTGGAGAGAAATGAGCTCCAGGAGAGCCATGTGTAAATCATGGCACATGCAAATATATGTGGGGAAAAATAGTTTGTTTGGCATCCTTCCCCATTCACCAATGCATTCACTCTAGCTTAGCATTCATGCAACCAATCATTGACTCCATCAGTCACACCTCTCCATGCCTCACACACACCTTCAGCAGTGATCCCATACATTTCTTGTGGAGCACAACACATCTATACTTTTCCTAAACCCATATTGTGACTTACCCGAATGTTGTTGTTGCCCACATAGTTCCTAGCCTGAGCGTGGTCATTGCCTTCATCTGTTCCATAACTATTTTATGTTGCTACCTTCACCTGAGCATGTATCAAGATAAATTAATCTCTGGACTAAAGAAGCGGGTTGTCAGGCCCATGGGTTTGAAGAGTTGGGTTTTCAGGCCCGTGGATTGAAGAAGAAGGTTGTCAAGCATGTGATCAACTCTCTCCAGGTGAGAGAGTTTATTGGGAAAGTGATTTCCTAAGGGAGCCCAAGTGCAACTATAGTGCTATGAGAATTCTTGTCTGGCATGTTGTTGAAGCCCTGGAAGGGAAGTGGGGCAACTGAAGGACTGTTGAGCAGAGAAGGGGCACACTTCTTGGGGTGGGACGGGCATGTGGGGAATGAGAGGTTGTAGGTTGTTAGTGTGAGTTGGCCCCTGGAACGAAATCCTTCATGTTGACTATGCAGTTCCATGTTGTCTGATTTGTCTCAACCTAGCCTAGGAATCCCTTTACCCGGGTGGAGTTTAGTCCCATCTCAGGGGTGACCTATTGCTGAGAGTGATGAGCAGCATGGTCTAAGGCTGGGAGGATCATGGAAGGTCTACACGCAGTTGGTGGTCTTCTATAAAAAGATAAGTATCATTTATGTATTCAATTGCATGTTGTGTATTTGCACATGCTTTTATGAGTATTGTTTGTGTATGTTGTACGTATAGGTATACTATTATTTATGCATGAATCTATGTTTTAGTAGAATGCATTTGTATGTTTTAATTTTATACATATGAAGTTTCGCAAGAGTTTATGTGTGGCATAGCCCAGCAAGTCTATGGTTGGGTATGTTACATTTTGGGTTATCAAAAACAAGAGAAGTAGTAAATGTGGCATGCCCCGGCCTGGGAGGCCCGAGGTGTGTTACATTCACTACTCTAAATTGTTTTCTAATCAAGGGAAATGAAAGGCCAAATATGGTACAAGGTATGTTTAAAAATTACATTAGGAATTGTTTTTCAAAATCATGACTTTTACATTATGGATACAAATGGATAGGTATATAAGGTTCCCTTAGGTCAAATTTGGATGAAAGACATAAGAGGCAATGTTAGTTTGGAAAAGAAAGTGTTGAAGTTAAAATAAGACCCTAAAAAATTAAACATTTTTATACTCAACCCTAAAAAAATATGGATGGTAAAATATACACCCATTGAATCTAAATTTGCAGCTAACTTCATTGTAATCCTTCAACTCAATGTTGAGGTAGCCAACGATCTCTTCCACCTTGCTCTTTTTGATGTAGGTGACAAATTTTTGTACCTAAATAAAATCATCAACCTAAATTATATATATATATATATATATATAACTAGGGAAATGAATTTTATGATCTCTATACTACCTCCATCCATTGAGTCCAAGTCGAATTCATTTTCTTATTTTCAACATTAGGAGGCAAACCCTAGGAGGAAAACCCAAGCCAATTTAAGAAAATCTTTATTTCCACTCACATAACAAGCATCACACATATCAACTAATAAGATATTCATATTGAATTATTTTGAATACAAAGTAATTAGTGCAGCCTATAAACTCTCCATACCCATAAAATGAGGAGTTCCATGAACAATAAATTTACCTAAAGGATGATTAAAAATTGCATATCAAATATTAATGACATAAGTCATCACAGGTACCAAGATACTCTTTACAAAGTTCCCAAATGTTCTTACTTGTTTTTACATAAATAAGATCCCAAAATATATTGGTAATTAACATTTGGTTGCAAAATGATACTCATTTCAACAAAATTAAATAACAACTGAATTTAGGAAATTACCACTAGTTACACACTCATCAAACTTTTCTACGGTTGTGAAGAAATAATTATAGAATTCATGCTTTTATCCCTCTACATTATGCTCGCTCACTACATTATGCTCGCTAATATATGAGGCAACAAAGACTCCCTTCATCTTGTCTCTTCCAACATAAGAAACTAGATGAACAATGTTATCAAACTTTTGTACGGTTGTGAAGAAATAATTATGGAATTCATGATTCTATCCCTCTACATTATGCTTGCTCATATATAAGGCAAAAAGATTCCCTTCATCTTGCCTATTCCTAACTTAAGAAACTAAGAAACTAGATGAACAATGCTTCGAGTAGACTAGAAATAAATCCAAAATGAATGTATCAATCCAAATATTTGAAATAAGATGAGTTTGTTTTACCTTATTCAAAATGGAAGGATCATTCTAGGAAGATCAATTATTTATGATGGGGATTATTTATTTTGTATATATTAAACAATAATGAGTTAGCATAAATTAGGACTATATACTATATAAGGTGAGGAAGTTTTTAAGAAAGTAAATTCTTCATGCTATTGCTAGTGTTGTTATTAATAAATGTATTAAGTTTGGATGAAGGATTGCAAATTTATAGATACAATGCTAGATAAATTATTAAAGTTTTAAAAAAAGAAAATAAATAAAATTAAAGAAAATATAAAAGTTAATACACTTTCATTGCATCAAATGCACAGTAAAAAATGAAGTGTGTCTATTTATAGATCTTCCTTGACCTCCAAGAACTACAACAAGTAGCAATGGTCAACCCAAACAATATTAGTCTACCCTGGTTCAACCAAAAGTATGTATGGCTCCAACCTACCTTGTGTCTCTACCACACTTACACCTACCCATTCTACCCTATCAATTTAGCATCTCAAAATTCCCTCTCCATGCCTCAAAAGAACAGAAAGGTATTCCACGCTCTCTCCTCATCTACAATGTTTAGTGTAATTGGACAAACATGGAGCACTACTTCTCAACTCTCCCTTTCCTTGGTTTGACCCAATCACTATCAGAAGTGATAATGAAAAAACAATGTACCCACCAAGATCACTAAGGAACACCCCTAACCACCCATTCCTCCCCTAATCAAACTTATGGATGCTCCATTAGAAAATGCGAGCCCCCATTAGTACAAATCCATTGTTTCTCCCTCAACATAACCCTCCAACAAAGACTTAGGAGACTATGCTAGACACCCTCCACTTTAATTAATCTTATATAAATATCTTCAAACAATATATAAAAAAATCCCCAAACACTCCCATTTCCACTTCTTCAATGTGACAGATTTGGCATCTTCCCTAACACCTCCAACTTGGAATCCTACCATTTTGTGACCATTTGCAATCCTTGATTCCCTTTCTCAGTGTCAAATATGCCACCCCACTTTCCCGCTTTTATTCTCCCAACTTGATAGGTACACTTCATTGCATTGGACCTACCACTTCTCCACCAAGTGGCAATGTTGCACCTTCTCCTCCACCACTTCCTAAATAAATGTAGGACCAATTTAAAGAATCTAATCTAGATTATTCATCTAAGCAGCGTGTGGGTCATTTAGAAGAACAAGCACGTGCAATTTCCCACATTTCACCATAATGACAAATAGAGATAGAGACACGATCAATGCTTGGAGTGTTAACAAGTCACCAAGAAACATCCCCCACTCCTCCACTAGTCAATCTTATGGATTCTCCATTAGACACCACTAACCCCATCAACACCAATCAATTATTCCACTATTTCGCCCTCTACATGATCCTTGAAAAAACACTTAAGAGAAGTAGCCCAAAACATCCCAGATCTCTTAATTGGCTTTGTGCCATGAATTTTACTAACACTACTACGAAGAAGATTTTGTAAATTCATTACCCTTAACCCATTTTTGGTTTTCTAAGTTTCAAGAGGGTGGTTTTTTTATAGCTCTTTATGAGTTCATGGTGTTGCCCCTTTTTTATTTTTCCAATATCGTTTTGTAAATAATGATTGTAAATATTATCATATTAAATGAAACAATGTAAGAAGCATTTTACCAATAAAATAATTGTATATGTTTAAGTCAATTATAATTGATATGCATCAATGGGGCCTTGGTTTCATGGTTAAGTAGGGTAACATTACTCTTCTGCTATGATTCAAAGTTAGTAAAGATAAGTTTTGTCTTCATAAACCATGTCATCCATATAAGTTAATAAAGATAAGTTTTGTCTTTATAAACCATGTCATCCATATAGATGATTTAGTCTATGCAATTGGACCCAACTACAAATCTAGAATAAATTTGAGAAAGTGCAAATCCTAAATAATTTTTATAAAATTAATAATTTCACTTAACTAACTATTATTTTTTAATTTAACTATATTTTATTGTAAATTCTCACATTTAAAAATATATATATATATATATATATATATATATA
>CBVK0102376461.1:0-22501 GCA_900067695.1 Picea abies
CGAACCACTCGACCCTACATTCGTAGGGGTTCGAGAGGGGAGAGAGCTCAGTGGTGGGCTCATTGAGGGGCTAAGTAGGGATGGGCGCTTCGATTGGGGCCAAGACGAGGGGAGGTTCAGCTACAAGAGGAGGAAGGTGAGTTGCCACTTCATCAAGGGCCAAGTCGGGGAAAAGTTTTGCCTCAAGTGGATGGTTGTGAAAGGGCGTGTCGACTGGAGGTATGACTGGCGGAAGCTCGGCCTCAGAGGGGTGGTCGGGGGTGGGCGGTTTTCTTCCCCTGGCCTCATACCAGGCAGCGCCCCGTTTAGCCTTGCCCCTGAGGCGAAGCATGCCAAATGCCAAAGTCAGTCTTGGGAGGGAGATGAGGTCGGAGCTTGCGGAGCTGGGAGCCCAAGAAAGACTACACCAAAGGGGAGGAGAATTGTGCACAGAGAGCTTGGGAGAAGAATTGTGAAAAAAGAAAATTTAAGAAAATAATACTCAACACTAATTAATTTAATTAGTACTTTATTTGGGATATTTTAAGAATCAAGAGATTTGCATTTCAATTTATTTTTTATCCCTCTCAATACTTAATAGATAAGGAGTTAAAATAAATTTATGTTGGTAATAATCATAACTACAAAATAGTTGTAGAAAGTAGCTACCACTAACTAAGAGTACTTGGATTCTAGATAGGTAATAACCTTTAAAAAACGTAAACAAAATTGGCATTTGTGTTATATGTCAAGTACATTCAAATAAAGTTCGAGTATATTAAAATTAATCAAAGTTGGTCTCTACAAATTGTTATGTCATGCAACAATAAGAATCATGCATGTATTTAGTAGAGGATCATCTTTATAATAGGAAATGCCTTACTAAGGCTCAAGCGACTTATCCACCTCATAGATGGCCAACATTGAGTGAGGGAACCGTGTTGTTTTAATGGGCAAGATGGGGGACAAACAACTATGGCACCTTTCTTGGCACTCACAAATTATACAATGAACACAAGCGACACTCATAATTGTTATACATGTAGGATTATTCACCATACACATAACGATTATGTTAACAAATATACACATGATTTAGAAAATGAGTATATCATATAACACTTCATAGAACTTGCACTTTAAAGGCAACATCTAGATTGACAAAGTTTTTGATGAAAATAATGCATTATCAACTATATTCGTCTCATACTCAATGATAATATTATCACATACCAAATTTAAAAAAAATTAAAAATATATATATATATTAATGTGAAAAGAAACCTCAACATAAAACCACTATACCAAGATAATTTATACATAATATAAATAATAATCACAGATCAAAAATAACTCTCAAAACATTAAAGCAAAACCATCGACAAAGAAAAAATAATAGTTTTATTTAAAATTTGAAAATTACAACAACAAAAAAACACAGTTGGTTAAGATTGGACTTCAAACATCAAATGGTATTTGACATTTCACTGACTTTTCATGTACGCAACTCATGGTTTGTGGACCCAACTATGTTTAGTAAATTTTATGTAATTATTTGTAGGCAACTACCAAATGCTCTCTTACACACCCCCTTCCATCCTAAGTGCCTTGCACGGTCTACAAAATCTAGGATTTTGCTTGAAAGTCTAAGTAGGTCCCAAGTTTCTTGTTACAAAAACCTATGAGTCCTTATGTGAGTGGATGTCAACCTTATTATTACCAATATCTAGGCCAATGCACGTTTTGTCTTCATGGTTGCTTCCAAATTAGTGATACAACACTAAGACATTATTTTAATTTTATTTATCCCACTACAACCTTTGACCTTCTATATCATGAGAAAATACAAGTAGGAGGTACACATTTCCAATATACAATAATAAATTAAGCATTAATGTCCACATACCAAAGTCGGTGAACCGAAGAAAGCAAAATCAATTGAGGGAGGCACGATCAATAAATACAAATATATATATATATAAGAATGAGATGGGTTTCAACTATGATAATTATAATTTTAATGACATAATACATTTTGTTATCCATTAGCATCAAGTGTGATAGATTCCTCAATTGCTAACTACTAAAAGAAAAGCAATGCATGATGAAACATAGGGATAAGGATAAAGCATAACAAGGTTGAACATAGTGCTTGAGACAATATCATATCCTCAAGCTTGTTTAATTAACTAACTTAAAGTTTCATTAGGGAATGTAGATCATTAGGTTTCCACTTTGACATTAAAATCCTATATAAGGATACAGTTATTCATGTGACAACATTAAAAGCTAGGTTTTAATAGGGTTATCCATTTGACCACATTAAAAGTTAGGTTTTAATAGGGTTTGATGAAAATATCCATTTGTCCACATTAGAGAGCAAAATTGCAATTTATGAAACACCATTTAAGCATATATTCCATAAAATATATGGGAGATTTCAAATTCCTTAAATAAGAGAGTTATAGAGATTTTAATAGGATTATCCATTTGAACACATTAAAAACTAGGTTTTAATAGGGTTTGATGAAAATATCCATTTGTCCACGTTAGAGAGCAAAATTGCAACTTATGAAACACCATTTAAGCATATATTCCATAAAATATATGGGAGATTTCAAATTCCTTAAATAAGAGAGTTATAGAGATGTATTAGAAGGGAAAAAAAATGAATGTAGTTAAATAATATGTAAAATAAATAATATAATAAAAAAATAAAAGGTTATTATATACAAGTTAAAATAGTAAGGACTTGAAAAAATATTATGAGTTATTGGGGTGGTAAGAGTTGGTGGGGTACTTTATTACTCTAGAGGAAGTGTTGAGTTCGCTTTTTGCTTGGAATATCGGTCATGTCATTAATAATCGAGTCGAAGCTTATGTGATCTATCAATGTTTATTTTTGGCCAATTCTCATGGCATCCACAATCTTACAGTTATAGGTGACTAAAAAATTATTATTGGACATGCAAGGTTGAAAAATCTCTCATACAACATCCATGTCACATCTATTTTTCTTATAATATAAAAGGAAATTCAGGCATTCCAAAATGTTGAGTTCCTTCATGTTCTTAGACTCAATAATAGGGAGGTAGACCATTATGCAAATCAAGCAACCAGGAAAAACTCAAGGGTTATTATCATCAATGGGGTCCCTTCTTTCTATCCAATCCCATGAGTCATAGCATTGTTTTAATGTCAACAAAAATTGGGGGTTATTTTTGTTGATGTTTGGACAACATCGGGAAGACATTCTCTTAGAATAATAATCAATAATATAATTATTGATTATTAAATATCATATATAATAAGTAAATGATAATAATAAATAGTTATGGATTATTCAAGGGATGCATCCTTTCATGGATGGTCACCATATGTTCCCTATATATGGAACACTCATCATCGTAATAATATATCAATCATATCTTATATGAAGAAAAACAACATGGTATCATAGCTAGATTGGGCTTGACTCCTTCACAGGAGTGCCTAGGAAAATGAGAGTGGAGTGAAAATGAGAATAGAGTGAAAATGAGATTAGAGGGAAGGGGGGCGTCAGCTTCTACATCCAAGAAGACTTCCGTGGCCCTCCGTTGGTGGTGTTGGAATTCGCGGTGCCCACGCATTCCTTGGCCAAGGAGATGCAACACGACTTGTTGAGGATAACCTTGGAGTGCCACAAGCACCGATGTGACGGATCCCCCTCGCTCTCGCTCTTTGTCATTCACTTCTGGACCATGTACTACAATGGACAAAAAGTCAGGTTCTCCGTTAGAAGCCAGCCTATCGAGAGGGACCGTGCGATTCTAAACCTCGTGCAGTCGGTGTCCACTACAACATGATTTATCCCAAGAATAGTTGGTAATGCGGAGGTAGAGCAAGGCTGAGGAGGAGAGGTGATGTACATGAGAGCCACCTACGAACGAGTAGTTGGATCTCGGGATTCTGAGTCCTTCCACCTCATCAATCCTGTGGGAAGCATCGATCAGCAACTAAGTATATTATTTCTCCGTTCCTAGTTATCATGTCATCCATCTCTGCAGTAAACACTAAAAAAATCTTGTACGCTATATTTATGTACAATATTTTCAGCAAATTCATCAACATAGACTATTGTATTTAATTTAGGATTTGTTGTATTTGAGTAAGATAACATGCTTAATTCAAGGAATTCCAACGAAACAACTATTATCATTACTCAAATAACAAAAGCAAGGAAAACTTGAATAGCATATTAGATTTTTTGAATGAACAACGACATGCAATTCAGGACTGGCCAAGCAGATTGGAGTGAACGGCCACCAGAAAAGTGGTGGAGCATGAACATTTCTTTGGATAATACAAAACATAGAGTACCTACTCTTCAGTCGAGAGCTCTTTTCTTAAAATGTACAGACACTACGTTAGGAGCCTTTAAGTCAACAAAGAGGAAAGACGTAAACCCGACAAGATACATGGCAGAAGAATATCCAATCACATATCTATTGTGGGGGCTTATCTGACATGAGTCGAGCCATGAGATGTTGATGAAGTAGGCATGGCAGCAGTTCCAGTGTATGTAGAGGCACTCCCAAAGAGGGAGGCAGTACTACATCCAGAGGGAGAAGAGATTGAGTTACCTCTAGAGAAGGAGGAAGAGCTACCTTCAGTGTCAGAGAGAGCAAAGACAGAGGAGGAGTCACCTCTAGCTCTAGAGGGAGTGTTGATGTTTTTCATCTTCCTAAGATATTGGTTACATGAGGGAACTTCGATATATCAAGTATGGTCCAAGATGACTCAGCATTATCAACATTTAGCTATGCTTCTGTGAGCAAAGGCATCCATGACTGCAATGTATGTTCAGAACAGAAGTCCTCATAAGACTTTGAGGAACATGACGCCTAAGGAGGCCTTCACTGGAGTGAAGCCTGAGGTTGGACACTTCACGATGTTTGGGGTGTCCAATATAGATTCATGTACCCAAGGAGAAAAGGATCAAGCTAGACCTTTTATGAAAAAAGGGTACATTTGTGGGGTACAATGAGTCTTCGAAGGAATACCAGATCTACATCCTCGGTCAGAGACAGATTGAGGTGAGTAGAGATTTTACCTTTGAGGAGGAGCTATCCTTTAATATATCTAGAGGGTCTCACATGGAGGTTGATCAAATTCATCCAATTGATCTCGTTGATCTTGTAGCTCCAGTTGATGTTCCTAGAGATATTGCAGTAGGTCAAAAGATCCTTGCATGGGCTCGTCAGACTCTGTAGGAGGCAGAAGGACATGTAGCTCCTCGTGGTACCTTCAGAGAGAGAAAGAGACCTCAGAGATATTCGTGTTATGTCGCATATATGATCCTTCATGTTATGGGGAGGCATCTAGTCAACCAGTATGGGGAGATGTCATGATGGAGGAGTATCAGTCCATCATGAAGAATGATGTGTGGGATATTGATCTGGATTATTTTCGGCACGAAATGAGAGCGGAGATATAATAAAGAAATGCACAGAGATATCGCAGATATTCAATAATATAACAGAAATGTATCAGAGATGCAACCATAAACATAGATATAGAGTAATACACAATTTCTATTAATGAAAAAAATGTATAGAGACTGTAAAAATACAGAGTGAAAGACTCGCCAGAATGGTGGCAGCTTATCTCTGAGAAGAGATGTGACGGCTACTCGCATTCGCAAGAAGATGATTACAATGAGGCTCTGAAGGAATTTTTACAATAAGAAGGAATGCCAAAAACCCTCGACATCCAAAAACCTAACCCTGGGAGATGAAGCGCCAAAAGTCATGTGGGCCTTGTTTGGGTAAGTTAGTACATCAACTTCTCGGGGTCGTAACTTTTGCATACGATCTCAGTTTTAGGTGTATGATAGCCCGTTGGAAAGGTATCAATGAGAATATTCATTTTAGATGCAAAATCAAAAGAACTTTCATATTGAAAACCTATTTTCCAAAAAAAACATCGTTTAGGGCCTCAAAATGGCCCCTGAAGTTAAAAACTGCTAAAAATAGTAAATTACCAAAACTGCCAGAAAATTGTTTTGAGCTAGTTGGAAAATGTGGGTGGTCACTGATATCCACCTAGATCAATCCTCCCTCCTTAGGAAGCAATGGTCTCCATTGCATTGAGTGCCCGGAGGAGAGGAAAAAATGTTTGTTGAATCTGAATCTTAGTGAGTTGCTTGCCTTGTTGGAGATGTCGCATTGCTTAGTTTGTGGAAGTCTGTCACGAACCTGTTGAGGTTGAGGCTATTCAACAAGTAAAGCTACATGAGAGGATGGTGTGCAGAAGGAATCTGTGCACTTTGTTGCAACCTTGTCAACCTGCTTATGTTGGATAGAAGGTGCTTGGGGCGAGGCTGTAGTGGTTGTAGTGTACTTATGTCCCCCTTTTGAATAGATTGTGAAGAAGCTAAATTTTGTAGTATGAGATACTACCTTGCGGCACTGTTTAGGTGGAACAATATTTGAAACTACCTCTGGTATTCTGTAGAGATGAACCCCTAGAGAAATAATGACACTACAGGGTCGAGACTCATAAACAACATGGCGTCTCCACATATATGGCTGGCCCAAGAGAACATCACAGAAATCTAGTGGGGTAACATCACATAATACCTCATCCTTGAAGGGTTGGATGTCGTATGACAATTGGCACTGTTGGCTAACACAAAGATCTCATCCTTGGTGAAGCCACCCGATGTTGTATGGTTGTGGGTGTGGTGTTGTTGACAATCCAAATTGTTTGACGACCTCTGTTGAGATGAGGTTCTTATGGCTTCTTCTATAAACAATAAGATGCAACGGGGTCCCTTTACCCACATCTGTGAATGAAAAAGGCGCTCCCCTTCTTCAGGATCTGTTGGTTCTTCTGGTTGAATTGTTGCGGTCATGATAATAGCAGTGGGGTCTGCGTCAATGATCTGTCCTTTACCAGTATTTTCAGAATCAGATTCTGAATCAGGGTTCGACTCCTTGTCTTTGATCTTGGCCACCAATGACTGTTTTGAGCGACATTCATCGATGTTGTGCCAAGGGATTTTGTGTAAATCGCACCATTTTCCGGTGTCCTTCTTTGTCTTCCCATGACCCTTCTTTTCCTGTGGCTTGGACTAGTTTTTGGGAGATTGTTTGTTAGGGCTATCTTTGTCATACTTTGGTTGTTGTGGATTTGCAGAATCAAACTCTCATTTGTTCTGGTGCTTCAATTTTGGCTCGATTTTAACAGCATATCGATAAGCAGCACCGAGTGATGAGATATCCAGAAAATCCATTTCTGTTTGGATGTATCTGTGTAGAGCCCCATGGTATTTCAAAACCAAATATCATTTGGAGTCTTTGATACCCATCTTGGTGCGCAAGGTATGGAAGGTATTGGTGAACTCCAAAATTGCTTGGCCCCTCTCTTGCCACAGTGTGGTCCATCTCATGTACTAGTCTTCATAGTTACCAACAGGGTAATACTATTCCTTTACCGCATCCACAAAAAAATCTCAAGTGGGCTCGGCCCCATAT
Organism: Picea abies; assembly: GCA_900067695.1. Lineage (NCBI taxonomy): Eukaryota > Viridiplantae > Streptophyta > Pinopsida > Pinales > Pinaceae > Picea > Picea abies. The sequence goes on from CBVK0102376461.1 coordinate 7,497, forward strand.
ATTCCAGACTCCTCAGTGGAACTTTGCTCCCAGTAAGTTTCCCACCAATGTTTGACATGAGGGAGAGCTTTTAGGGGTGAGAAGGTGATCTTTTCTCTGTTGGAAAAATTGTGAACAGAGAAATAACCTTCTAGCAGATTTAACCATTTGTCTAGGGATTTTGCATCTATCTGTCCTTCAAATACAAGAATATCAAAATTAACTTGTACCTTGAAAGGCGATGCGCTTCCAAAGTGGTCGCTTGATGAAGATGTGTATGTTGCTATCGGCAGGCGTTGAAGGATGTGGGAAAAATTCTCCATCATTTCATCCCTCTGTTGCGTGAGAGTTTGCTTAAGTAACATACTGATAGGATCCTGCTCCATCGTTTTTCTTTTCTTCTGCCATTGAGGGTTTATTGGGTGTGAAAGAGAGATTGTCCTCAAGAGATACAAGCTCAAGACCCAACTTGATATACTCGAACCTCTTCGGGGACATGCACTGAAAAATGATCAAGAGCAGCCTGCTCTAATACCACTGATCTAGATTATTTTCGGTACAAAATGAGAGCAGATATATAATAAAGAAATGCATAGAGATATCGCAGAAATTCAATAATATAACATAAATGTATCAGAGATGAAACCATAAACATAGATATAAATTAATACAGGATTTCTATTAATGAAATAAATGTACAGAAACTGTAAAAATACAGAGTGAAAGACTCACTAGAATGGTGGCAACTTATCTCTAAGAAGAGTTGTGACAACTACTCGCATTCGCAAGAAGATGATTGCAATGAGGTTCTTAAGGCTTTTTAACAATAAGAAGGAATGCCAAAAACCCTTGACATACAAAAACCTAACCCTAGGAGATGAAGTGCCAAAATTCATGTGGGCCCCATTTGGGTAAGTTAGTACATCAACTTCCCGAGGTCGTAACTTTTGCATACGATCTTCGTTTTAGGTGTATGATAGCCTGTTGGAAAGGTATCGTCGAGGAGATTCATTTTATGTGAAATATTGAAGGAAATCACATATTGCAAACCTTTTTTCCCAAAAAACATCGTTTAGGGCCTCAAAATGGCCCTGGAAGTTAAAAACTGCTAAAAATAGTAAATTACCAAAATTGCCAGAAAACTGTTTTGAGCCAGTTGGAAAAGGTGGGTGGCCACCGATATCCACTTGGATCATATATTGTTTTGATACCTTAAGGGAATTATGTAGTGACTTCCAAATGGATCTACAAGATCAAACACACAGTTGACGGGAGCATCGAGAGGCACAAAACGAGATTTGTTGCTAGAGGATTCTCTCAGGTGGAGGGAATAGATTGTGAGGAGACATTTTATCCTGTTGCTCGATACACTTCTATCTGGATGATTATTTCCCCTCCTACATCCATGGGTTAGAGAGTACATCAAATGGATGTAAAAACAACCTTTCTCAATGGAGATATTGAGGAAGAAGTATACATCGAGATCCAGATGGTTTTGTGATACATGAGAAGGAGTCTCATGTGTGCAGGTTGATGGCCTTGTATGGACTCAAGCAACCACCTCAAGCTTGGCATGTAAGGATTTATGGACACCTGATGAATTTTGGGCTTCGACAAAAGTGTTGTCGATCCCAACCTGCACTACAAGACTGTTAATGATGAGTCCCTGATTTTGGTCCTCTTTGTTAATGATTTATTCCTCACCGGTACAAAGAACCTTATTGTTGAATGCAAGTATGTGTTGGCCTCTAGGTTTAAGATGAAGGACCTTGGTATGATGCACTACTTCTTGGGACTAGAGGTGTGACAGATAACTGATGAGATCTTACTGAGTTAGGGGAAGTATACAATTCAGATATTGAAGAAGTTTTGGGATGTTGAACTTGAATCCGGTGGCTACACTAATGGTGATGAATCTGAAGAAACTAAGTGTATCTTTTTCTGATTCTGACGAAATTGATCTGAATCTGTATAGACAACTGATTGGATCATTGATGTATCTGGTTAACACCAGACCAAATATTTTCTATGAAGTGAGTGCACTTAGCCAGTTTATGAGTCAGCTGAGATAGACACACTAGATTGTTGTGAAGCATGTGTTGAGATACTTGCAAGGCACAGTTGGACATGGTCTGAGATATACTTCCAGTATTGATATGATATGGCAGGAATATATTGATTTTGATTGGGCAGGGAGAGTAGTGGACAGAAAGAGCACCTTCGAGTGTTGCTTCACTTTGTGATCTTCCATGGTTTCCTAGTGTAGCAGGAAACAAACTTCTGTGGCTTTGAGCACAACAGAAGCAGAGTATATTTCATTAAGTATGTCAGTATTTGAAGCAGTGTGGCTTCGCAAGCTCCTTGCATATTTATTCGAACATGTGTCGGATTCCACCATTATTCATTATGGTAACCAAATTTGTGTGAAGATCTCAGAGAATCTAGTGTTTCATGAAAAATCAAACCACATTGAGATCAAGTACCATTACATCTGAGACATGGTGCAGAGGAAGGAAGTATTGGTGTTGTACCTTCCTACAGATGAGTAGGTTGCTGATGTTATTACCAAATCGAGATGAAGTTCAAGTACTTCCATGATAAACTTAGTGTGGTAGAGAATTCCTCCCTCGCTGAGAGGGAGTGTTGATGTTTGCAGCTTCCTGAGACATTCTCCAGATCGTACTCCTCTGTGAATTGAGTTGAGTTGATCTGTGAGGACACTTATTCGAGAAGGGATAAGTGCATTTGGGCTTATATCCCAACGTCTCGTGTGGAGAGCACATGAGGACATGTCAAGGGAGTTGACCCTTGACGTCACACAATATGGGAGTTGACCCTAGTGTTTCTAGAGGGAGTTCCATGTGTGACAAACCTTTTTCTACTATGGTGGTTGTGTACCACTGGCAGAGACTGTGTGTCTCTAGACAGTAGTTGTGTACTACTATGGAAATATACCTCCCTAGCTAAGAGGGAGTGTTGATGTTTTAGCATCGAACGAAACTTCTCCTAGATTGGGCTGCAAACCAAGGGAGATAGGATGCATTTATCATTAAGGTGCACTTGTGGTAAATGGGCCTAGACATAGTCCTTCCTTGATCATGACAAGGAATAATATGTACTTGGGGTGCTTGAAGTTTTGTCCACGTGTCAGTTAGCATTATGCTAACATTCACTCACAGGTGTGTACTTGTGGTGAAAGATCCTGGTGTGGTATTTGTCCTAGTCATGGTGAATTGACAAGTAATGATAAAGACTCGAGATGTTATATGTTATTACATGCAGACCCAGAGTGAGCCTCATCTCAGAGAGAGTCAATTGGATTAGAGGGAGATCTACAAAAGGAGTTTCTCCTCAGTTCAGGTGGGAGAGAGATGTCTCCCAAGACTGACAGACGAGTGTCATGAGTCTAGGGTGAAGTTTGTATACTTCAAAGACAAGCTTGGTATGATGCAGAATGTCTCCTTCATTGAGAGGGAGTGTTGATGTTTGGACAACATAGGGAAGACATTCTCTTAGAATAATAATTAATAATATAATTATTGATTATTAAATATTAAATATTAAATATCATATATAATATGTAAATGATAATAATAAATAGTTATTGATTATTCAAAGGATGCATCCTTTCATGGATGGTCACCATATGTTCCCTATATATGGAACACTCATCATTGTAATAATATATCGATCACATCTTATATGAATAAAAACAATAATTTTCATCATCGGGGCCCCCACTTATTATCCAATCCCTTGAATCATAGCACTAAATTAATGTTAAACTGACGTAGTACCACAACCACGGTAGACATCAGGCCGATACATGAGTCGGGAGGAGAGCCATGTGCTCATCATGTGTCACCTCGATGTTTCCATAAATCCTTTAGTATAGTGGGGTATTTTCTCCCCCTTCCTCTTTTGCTTTCAGGCGTATGTGGGAGGGTTGCTAGCATCATGGAAGCAAATGTTGGTACCTGCAATCAAGCCTGTAGGTGTTTAATGAGAGCAGAGATCCATCCGACCTCAACATCACTCACTTGTGTGGGGTTCTGTTATAGGGAGAGGGTTCCTCTAGTGTTCCTTTGGGTGGATGCTCTAGTGTTCCTTTTCTGTTATTTTTTTCTCCCTGGGTGCGATGGGATTCATGGCGAAAGGAAATGTTAGACATTGGACTAGCAAGTTGGATACGATGGAGGAGGAAATAGGGGATTTGTGCACCATTTTCTAATTTCTGCAAATTCAATTTAGCAAGCTCTTGTCCCAGGTCCTTATGGTCCTCGAATTCTTAGTGCAACAACATCAAAGTATTCAACAACTTTAGGATGAATGTACTTCTCTATAGACCCAAATTGAATAACTTCTCCTCGGACCATCCCACGGTTCTCCTCCCCGGTTAGATAGTGGAAATTATGAAGCAGCATCATCTCCAGTCAAGGCTCTTCCATGACTATATTTAAATGTACCTGCTCCAGGTTCTAGCTAATTTTCCTCGTGTTGGAAGGGGTTTTCCTTATATGTATAGTCAATTACTTGGTTTTGCACTCATATACTGGGGGTTTTCTTTAGAATATATACAGTTCGGTACTATGGCCAATGCTCTATGTCAAAACTCTTTGTCTTTCAACCGATAGGCATTTTTTATTCTAGGTTGAGTAGTTTTGAAGCTCACTCTCTGAAATTTAGAATTGTTGAACATCATTCCGACATGTTTACACGTTGTTTAAATTAATGAAATCTCCCCCCTTTTATTGTTATATATATATATAATGGGTTAAATTTCTTCTTTGAACTTTTTAAAAATAAATAAGTTTTATAAATGTTTTTACATTATAAGATAAGTATAAATCCTTAAAAAGTTTTTCCTATAAGTATAAAGAAATAAAAGAATAATTGAAAAAATAAAAAGAGAGAAAAATAATGAGTTTAATTAAATTAATGAGGAAATAATTTTGTAAATTTAAAAAAAATGAAAATTAATAAATTTAAAAACTTAATGGATTGGGATAATTCCAAAAAAATAATCCGAGAACTAAATTATCAAATAAGAATAGAAAAGAAAGAAAGTTGTGGGCAAAAGATTTAGTAAGAACATAAATATAAAGAAGAAAAAGATTAAAATGTGAGACTAAAAGGTATAGCTTCAAGGATCTATATGTTAACATGGGTAGCAAGGCTGTTCATACTGCTTCCTAAGAATTTGTGTCAGAGTAGTATAAGCAGCCTTAATCAATGTGTTGTTTCGTATGCCTTTGAATGTCGTGCAACCGAGTTTGTACACAGAAACACCCCACCGCATGTCTACTTTGAAACCTTGAAATAAGTGAAGTCTCCAATAACATTATAAAGCTATCAACCAATGAAATGTAAGAAAACTAAGTTTTTAAAATAAATAAGTTTTATAAATGTTTTTACATTATAAGATAAGTATACATCCTTAAAAAGTTTTTCCTATAAGTATAAAGAAATAAAAGAATAATTGAAAAAATAAAAAGAGAGAAAAATAATGAGTTTAATTAAATTAATGAGGAAATAATTTTGTAAATTTAAAAAAAATGAAAATTAATAAATTTAAAAACTTAATGGATTGGGATAATTCCAAAAAAATAATCCAAGAACTAAATTATCAAATAAGAATAGAAAAGAAAGAAAGTTGTGGGCAAAAGATTTAGTAAGAACATAAATATAAAGAAGAAAAAGATTAAAATGTGAGACTAAAAGGTATAGCTTCAAGGATCTATATGTTAACATGGGTAGCAAGGCTATTCATACTGCTTCCTAAGAATGTATAAGCAGCCTTAATCAATGTGTTGTTTCGTATGCCTTTGAATGTCGTGCAACCGAGTTTGTACACAGAAACACCCCACCGCATGTCTACTTTGAAACCTTGAAATAAGTGAAGTCTCCAATAACATTATAAAGCTATCAACCAATGAAATGTAAGAAAACTAAGTTTTTATATATATTTAAAAATAAAATTTTAAGTTTCTTATGTTACACATTAGGTTCTTTACAATATTTTTGAAGTCAACCCGAATCAATATAGCAGTCAAAGTGAACTCATCGCTATATACTGTCGGAGGCAGTATGATAAATAAAGTGTGTATATATGTTAATAACTAAAGTGTGTATATATATGTGTGAAGAGTAAAATAAAAAAATAGGACTCGTTAAAAGTATAGAAGGTACATCAATACGAAGAAGAAAAATATTAGAATGAGAACTAAAATATATAAGAAAATGAAATGTGTGAAATGAAGCATTTGTTAAAAATTATGGAATGTATTAAGAATGTCGGTTTTTTCTTCGGAGGATGGTTTTAAGAACATGTGTTTTCTTCTTGGAGGTCATAGGTTCAAATTTGAAGGGAGGTAGGACAAGTGCATCTATGTATACTAAGCAACCAAATCGTTGTGCAGAGGGGATTCCTTGCTCCACAAACAAGGGAGTCTCACACATCAATTTGGTGTTTGGCTAAGTTGTGACTTTAAATTAGATTATTATATATTGAAATTGAAGAGAAAAAAAAAGAAGGGGGTAGCAGTGGAGGAAGAAAGAGAGAGAGTTAAAGAAATTGGAATGAAGGGAAAGATAAACAAGAGAATAAGTAAAATAAGAGGAAATTATATTTAGAGAAAAGAGGAAAAGAGGACACATGGAAAGGTGAAAAGTAGGGTGGAAGAGAGTGAGTAAAAATTTATACCTTTTGGGGTGTCATGTAGATAAAAAATTAAGTATGAAATGAAGATTAAAGAGGAGTTTGTGATTTTAAAAGTGGTTACTGATAGGATGTCACAATTGGCTAAGTTTGAAACCATATTCATGATTAATATTGTGGGAGTTCATTCAATCTCAAGAACTTCTCTAATCAAATTGATGGAATAATGTTAAGTTTTGAATAAAACTATAATTTGATCAAATTATATGCAATGCTTAATGTGATTGAAATGCTTGACAATGGAAAATTTGGTGGTGTCATTATGAATCATATTATTAATATGCTCTTTAAGTCTAGTTTTTATGGATTAGCATATTTGTCCTATGTATGAAACACCATAGGAGCATAGGATATCGTACATTGATTAATGTTTGAGGGATTCAATAGAAATGCCCTTAGACATATACTCTTAAAACTAAAGTGTCGGTATTATTTCATTGATGATACTTATGTAATTTTTTCTCATGGACATTTTTATCTGGATCAATTTTTTACCCATTTAAATAATATATCTATTGACATCTGATTTATCGTATATATTTAGAGATCCAAAAAGACAACAACCTTTCCTTCCTCAATGTCTTTGTGGTTAGAGAAATAAAAATTTATCTTTCCAATCAAATTTATAAAATACCTTCATGCTCATTCTCATCATCACCCTACTCATAAAGATGTTGTCCTAAACTCCTTAATCATTAGAGCCCTGATGTTCCTTTTCATCAACACCCTACTTACCTACTCATAAAGATGTTTCCTTAAACACCTTAATCATTAGAGTCTTTAAAATATCTAATAAAAACCAATATATTATTGAGAAACTCATCTTATACAATCCCATCAAAACAATGGCTACTCCAACAATCAAATAAACAAAGCTTTCCACAAAGCTATCCACCTAAAAACCCAACCTTTCTTTAAATTATACACTTCTAACTCCTAAACCTATATTCCCTTCACTAGAGGTGTTATCAATCAAATTTCCAACACTCTTATAAGAAAGATCATCAAAACCATCTTCAAACCCCTCACTATTAATAAGAACATTTCAACAACATGAAAGACAAAATTGAGCCCCTCCTATATCAAGGAGTCTACGAACTTGCATGCTCTTATGGTGTTTGTGCATTAACAAAAATGCCAGTCCATAAAAATTAGACTCAAAAATCATATTGTTGATACCATCCATAACCTCATGACAAACTATATCATTATTAAACATTCCATTCACACTAAGCACCACATATGCTTTCATAAAACTAGAATTTTAGCCAAAAACTCAATGCCTTCTCACCAAGCTTATTAAGAAAGTTGTTGATATTGAAAAACATATGCACAATGTTATCATGAATATCGCTTCAAACTCAACGAATCAGGATATCATGGAATCGTGATAGCATATCCTTGACCATTTTAAAACTGCAAAACCCTCTTAAATCTAAATTTTTTAACACCCCACATATGAATCATGATATCATGTTTTAAAACCACAAAACTCTCTTAAATCTAAAATGTTTAACACCCCACATAGGTTATAGGCATTATAAGAAATGACATAACATCATTTCTTGGAACACAAATAGATATCGAAACTTAAGCTCTAGGAATGCAAAGGAAAGGGGGTGGATGGGCTCGAGCAGAATGTTGTTCTGATCATTTAGTCTATTTTTTTTCCTTCTACATCACCCCTTCCCCTCCACCACTTTCCTCCTTTCCCTATTGGGGATTGAACCCATGTGCAATGGATTCACAATCCCTTGCCTTGGTCCACTTGGACACGTCCACCCGAGAAGAACAAACCAATTGTCTCTATTTACAGACATTTTTTCCAAGAAGAAGAAAACATATAGGGTCTTATTGACAACAAATTAATGTTTGTATGTGGGTTAACAACCTCCAACGAGGGATTTAAGAAGCCCTTCATTTCACACATTTTATCCTCTTATGTGTTTTGATTAAATACATGGATTCTCCTCTTAATATTTTTTTCTTCTTCATTTGTTTCGGTTCCTTTTATAATTTTGATAAATTCTAATTCATTTCATATCATTTAACTCTTTCCTATTTCCTATTTGACAACATAGCTCTCCTCCAAATATTTTACTTTTATCACATTCCATTTCTCTCCTTAAGTTTATCAATCCCGAATTTCCTTTTGTTTACCAAATTCATTCCCAAATTCCTTATATTTACAGAATTGTTCCCTCATTATTTTTAATTCAAATTTACTATTTCCACTTCTATTTTTCATATTTTAGCTACAAATAATAATCATTTTATTTATTTGCACCAATCCTTTTAACTTTGTTATGTTTTCCATTTATTTTCCCATCTTGATGAATGGTATGTGCTTTTTTTTTTTTTTGAAGTATTTTGAAATATCTCCCTTATCAATTTTTTTATATAAAAGTTTTTTTCTATATTTCGAATATTGTTTTTTATCATTTTGTTGTTTTAAACTAATAAAAAATGAAAAAAAAGTATTCACTCAAACTATTTAGATTAAAAATTGTTAATATATACACATCCCTAACTGCAAAAATCTTATTTCTAATTTTACAAATATATACATTCTTTACTTCTTATTTCTAATTTTATGAATATATATACATCCCTTACTTATTTATTATTGAGAGAAGCCATAAATCTTCCTTTTAATTTTGTGAATATATACATCCCTTACCTATTTATTGTTGAGAGAAGCCATAAATCTTCTTTGTAATTTTGTGAACATATACATCCCTTACCTATTTTTTTTAATTGAGAAAAAACCATTTTTATATTAGTAAGAAATATCAAGTAGAAAGCCCAGTATTATTTATTATTGAGAGAAGCCATAAATATTCTTTATAATTTTGTAAACATATACATCTCTTACCTATTTTTTTTTAATTGAGAGAAAGCCATTCTTATATTAGTGAGAAATGTCTAGTAGAAAGCCCAATATTGAAAAGTGTGTGGAAAGCCCACCATCAAATGGATATTGATTATTTATTTATTTAGAAAGCAAGGCATTCGAGTGTAGTAACCTTTGCACCTATGGAAGGAATGACATCAATTTCTCTTCCTAACAAGGAATTCAATTTCATTTAAATTAATGATTTTAAAGATTTGTTGAGCAAACCAAATAACCATCCAATGTTCTATAATATATTATGCACTTCTTTGGAGAGTAAACCAAATAACCATCCAATGTTATATAATATATTATGCACTTCAACTCATTGGGTTGATCGAAACTCTATTGAGAGAGTGAGTACTACATAAAGTATATACTATAATATTAACTAAGCTAAAGATAGCAAAGCATACTTATTAATATCCCAATGCCCCTTCCACACTTTTTGTTTTTGTAAATGTTAAATTATAGCGAAAATAAAATGCAATAAATTTACCCTTAACATAACCTAAATGTATTCCTCAAAGAGATAAGTATGCAACTCCTAAGTTATGGGAGAACGATAAGAAAAGAGTGAATTATTATCTCCTTATTGAATTTATTTTATTTTATTTATCTTTTAGTTTGGTTATTCAAATTTACAATACTCTATTCTTCTTTGGTATGATAAAGTGAAGTAGGATAAGGGTTTTGGTTCAACCACTATTCTACCAACAACATATTTTATATATGTATATTCCTTTAGGTGAGAGATCACTCAAGTATATTATTTCATCTATTGCAATTCTTTAGTCAAGACAAAGGGATTATTATTTGCAAATAGTCGAAGAAACACAATTCCTATCTCAAATCACATGTAAAAATCCATTATTGTGAATGAGCAATCTAAGAGTAGGGAAATTGAAGATGGTTGAATATAAGAATCATTAGTCTGATAACTCCTACTCATATGCTTCTAACCCATTTGCAAAGTGAGGTATGCAAGTTAACCTCTCATGGCTACATGTCCAAAATCCAAAGTAGTTACAATGTAGACTTGTTCTTAAGCAACATAAACAAAATAACAGCGTGGAAAATGGAGCAACAAGAGGAGAACCTCTGAAAGAATAAAAATAAAATAGATATAATGTTAACTTAGTGCAAGGAATTCATTTACATGGACATATCCTTAATAAATGTTTTTGACCCAAATGCATCTAGTAACACATATGTCAATGAAATTATGTAAAATGATGGAGTCCACCCTTAACCATCTTCAATCCATTTAATAGGAAAGCATGTGGTTCAAAAATTAGCAATCATGTATAGCCAACATTTTTAATAAGAGTGACCTTATTATAGCCATGTTGTGAAATCATTTCTTCTTGTATCAATTCTAGCTCCAAGTTCACTAAATATATATCACTATGAGACTGATGAATCTGCATAAGCCAGCTTGAGATCAAACATAGAACACATAATACTACACATCATTCAAGATCACAAGGCCCATATGGAAAGAATGGAGGAGCTACAAAACATTTATAGGGAGCTCAATAAGTCCAAAGGAAATCTTTTCAAGCAATAACAACACAATAAATCCTAAGTATGAAGAGGCAAGTTGAGCAACCCCTCTTGTGCCACATCAATTTATGCTTATATGTTGACATCTAGGTAACCACTTCACCCTATCTCAATGATTTCTTCATTAACTAGTTAGAATATCCACTCAACATGAAATTTGGGCTTCTAAAAACACTCAATAAACTAATAAAGTTGTCACTATGTGCAAAATTATGAATTCATATGCAATTTTTTCTTAATGTACAACAATTAAATATCATATGAATACTATATTAAGAGAGATTCCATCTCTACACTAAACATCTAGACATTTTTCATGACAAGAAATTAATCTCCAACAAATATATATGATTTTTCACCTTTAAACCATGTGATACTTCACAACTCATGTCCACATTCATTTCATGAATATTCATAAACCAATTCATGCTTAAAATTCATTTTCAAAACAAAATTCAAGCAACTAAGCACAACAATACAAAATGGACACAAGTACTTGTGTTTAATAGAATTTTAACCAATAAATTGGTTGGACTAGAGCAGTTCACCTCCCAGTGACAAGAACATGATGTGGATTCCACCCTTGAGTCAAGTTATGAGGCCACAAGGGTGAAGGACCATCCATATGCTATATATCTCACTTAACTAACCCACGGTGCTCATGACTCAACTAAATATAAACAACTACCATGAATTACCTCAATGTAGATACTTATGGGAACCTCAATAAGAACTTAATCAACTAATGGATATCTTCCTATTTATTCATTCACAACACAAGCTTATGCATTTCCCTTATGTGTATTCACTCCCTCATGAAATTTGTCCCAACAAGTGTAATTGTGTAGGAAAGAAGTGTCCAAGCCACTAAATTTCCTATAGGATACCTACATGGTAATATTTGGTTTAGGATTAGTCAACTCTCATAAAACACATAGGGGTTTTACATTTTCCTATCTTCCTTCATCCTCTCTACTCAATATATCCATGGATTCTTTATCGTCACAAGATAATACTACCTCATACCAATCACAAAAACCTCTAGCTTTCTACAAGATCAAACTCGCTCTCAAACACATGGATTCATGGTGTAGGTTGTAGGTAGTTGTAGACATGGAAGACAGTTCGAATTATATGAGAGAATGGAAGAATAAATTATTCATTTCAAAATACAGATTATATACCTTTTCTCACATCAAACATAAGCGTGTTTCAACCAAACATCCTAAGGATTATTATTTGGATAGTTAAGGTAAAGGATATGGTGTTTTTTTCTTAATGACACATGCTAAAAAAGTAGGGATTTCTTGAACTAGCATATGGAAATGGAATCTCTCCCATAGACCCCATTTCTTCTTCCCCTCTCATGGGCACATAACCTTGTTTTTCTACTATAAGTCATCTTGAACTTTTTCATTATATTCCAGATTCATTTTATACTTACTTTTATGAACCATGGTGGAATCACCATGTGGTGTCTAAGAAACATAATCTAAAAACACAACCCCAAGTATATGTCTCATGATGTCCATTGTGTTCCAGTATATGCTCATGATGTTAATCATATCCAAGTTTTTTCTCCACAATGTCCATTATGTCCTAATATATGTCCAAGATGTTATTCATATCCAAGTCAGTGTCTACACTTCTAATAATTCTCCAATTAGGTGTTGGCCCTGGGTTCCATACTAAGAATATGTACATCATGAATATTGATTACAAAATGATCCATTCAATGGAAGACCCACATGTCCTAGCACCTAATCACAACATCCACAAATGAAAATTATTGCAATTGAATTGCACAAAATTCAAGGTGGATGAATATGGTATTGCACCTAGTATCCACCATAAGGAGGAGGTAGAGGAGAGTATGTTTCCCTTGGAATCATACGCACCCATAATCCATTATAATGCTAAAGAGTTCAATTGGTTAGTTTTTCACAAGAAGGGAATTACTATTCAAGAGATATTTGGTACAAACCCCTCCCATTTAGTGATTATGTACAAAGATGAAGCACAACAATCCTAAACATAGAGTGATTATTCAACATAACCAACTAGTGATTATGTACAAATATGAAGCACAACAATCCTAAACATAGAGTGATCATTGAATGTAACCAAGGAAAGGAAAAGAAAGGAAGTTGTGAAGACATGCATGGTGAAGAAAATAAGGATAACCAACTAAAATATTCAATGTCGAATCTATACATATTAGTGGGACAAATTGTGTATTATGTTTTGTGACTACTAGGGTAAATGGTAAGCATGTATAACACATGTTTCACTACCATTTACATAAAGGATGGACAAACATATGTTGTTAGATTTTTTTTTGTGAAGTTGGTGATACATAAGTCATGAACTTAGTTGATAAAATATGATATTTTCAATCCTATCAATATGGGATTCAAGAACATGGTTAACATTTTAAATGATGTCATTAGTTTGTTCTAATGTTCATAGGTTACAATGTAAGCATTATATTTTTATTTATAAGAAGAAACAAATACAAATCTAATTAGATCTATACATTTTTTTTTATTTTATTTTTTTATGCATATTTTGAATACAAAATTTGCAACCATACGCCAACTAAAATATTCAATGTCGAATCTATACATATTAGTATGCAAAATTGTGTATTATGTTTTATGACCACTAGTGTAAATGGTAAGCATGTATAACATATATTTCACTTCCACTTGCATAAAGGATGGACAAAAAAATGTTGGTATATTTTTTTTTGTGAAGTTGGTGATATAGAAGTCGTGATCTTAGTTGATAAAATACTATGTTGCATTGGTTTTCGGGATGAGGGAATGGCGGGGATGGGGGGACGCGTCCCCGGGACGGCTAGAGCGCACCCCCAAATTTTGGGGGGGACGACAATCAAGCTAGCTATACTATACAGTATTATGCACAGCCCTTACACTTGCCAATTCTGAAAAAGCTCGACCAATTTAAAAAAGGGCAGAGTGACATTTCATTATTGGATTCTAGACAAGAGCAAAATGCAGTTTAGCTTTAGGAAACTTAAATGAGAAATGTCTCTATAGCAGTTTTTCTTAATCATATTTCTTGTTAATGACGATTATGTTAAAACATAAAAGACATTCCCTTCTCAATAGGTTTTGTAGATTTTTATGGTTGTGTTGAAAACCACTATAAAACACTTTGGTTCTGTAAAGAGATTAGATTCATATTTCAGATTAAGGATGTGATTGAATAGGAATTTATTCAAACATTTAGTGCCCAATCGAAGTCACTACTATCTGATTGTTTTCACAATGCTTGAGGTTGGGATGGTGGAAGCACTATAATTGAATGACTCTTGAAAACCCATGTACAATATGTAAAAGCTAAGATGACCAGAAAAATGAGAAGAACAAGAACAATAACCATAAGGATCAGCCCTTTGAAATGTTGCATTTCTTGTTTTTTTGACATGGAAACTTTGTTTGTTGTAACCTTGTTGTTGAAAATACAATATTTAAATCACCAGAAACCCAAATCAAAACCCATGTTTTGAGCTACAACTTTTACAACAAATTTAGATTCAATGCAATACAAAAATAATGGATGGGAAAAATGATCTTATTGTCCAATCATCAATTTCCATGATTGTCAAGACTGAAGATATATGCCCTGGCTATCCCCAAAATCTGCCCAAAAAAATCCCTGAAATCTGCCTAGAACATCCTTGAAATCTATTCGTAACGTCCCTGAAATCTGTCGGGAACGTCTTGGGGACGGCCAGCAAGTCCCCGAGTCCCTAATGAAGTCCCCAGCAATTTGGGTAAGTTTCCTAAGGGTCCCCAAGTCCCCGGTACGCGGGAACGGCGG